>JAHLJT010008756.1:14014761-14050895 GCA_031308135.1 Acheta domesticus | reverse complement strand
AGGTGAAGAATGTTGATTTTACCGTCAATTATTTATGCGAAATGTTTATATTTAAGAATGACTCGGTTTTTCTTCACTGTATAAAAGTAAACTTAGATATTGATTTTAATTGCGTCTAGACGTAAATGTATTAATGAACAAGAGAAGAATACTTAGTCTTATATGAAATATCCGCCACTGAGGATGTCCACCGTAGTTGTGGACGAAATGTTTGGCCCTTCTACGCCAACTAGACCACGGCCTACCAGCCGGTAAGATTTTCTCCCATATATGAAATGTTTGGAAAACTACATTTTCTGATGTATGTTTGATATTGTAAAAAGGTATGTATGCACACATGTGTTCTATATGAAATAATTATTGGTTTACTTGTAGTAAATTATGTTCTTTAGTTGTAGTACATTACATATTTGCGAGATGAACGAGTGAAATGAAAGTTACTGTGAATGATTTACGTTTTAGACTGAAAATGTGACAGATGGATTAATTTTTGTAGGGAAGTATTTTATTGCAGTGTAGAAAACAAACCTTTGGCTGGTGAAGGAATGATTATTTAAATTGATGAAAGTTCGGACAGAAGAATAATTGAAGTAAAAGAGTTGTGAGAAATGGAAGGAATTGAATGTGTGTCAAACACTTTTTCAAGGTTGTTGAAAATGGAACAAAAAAGGCTTTATTTAGGTAACAGAAAAAACTTGGATCAAGCCGAGATTCACTGTGTATTATCGAATTTTTGTAGATATTATAATTGTCTAAGTAGTTAATGGCACATTTACGTGATCCACAAGGATCCTAAAACGCATACTCAAGTTCAATTGAAAGCACTTTATTTGTATTTCAATTGCTCGGCGTGGGGTCAACGATCAATTTCAAAGTTATTTTATAAACGTCCTTTATAACGAAATAAGAAAAAAATATGAAAAAGAATAAGTTTTGCGATGTGGGAACTGATTGAAAGTATGGAATAATACATAAAATTCTACAAAAATAATATGTGAGCGAATGTATTTAATTTTTTGATTAGATTTGATAATTTTTGTTATAAAGTGAGTGAAGAATGGAGGAAGGAATCCCAATTTAAAAAATATAAAAATTTTTGTGAGAAAGCGAGGAAGACAGACTATTTCTAGGTGGGAGCAAGACAGAGAGGTTGGGCAAGACGGAGCGGTGATGCAATAGAATAGATACAAGTAAGCTCCGTGGCAGGGCGGGAATAGATAGAATGCGTCTTCCTGTCTAATAAATTATAGTGATAAACACCCCAGCAACGCGGGGTACTTCAGCTAGTCTATAATATATCACATCATGGTACTGAGCTTATGAATGTAACGCTCGATTCAGAGGCTGGCATCAAAATTGGGATGTAACACGAAGATACTTTCATGTTGAAAATAATGCTTTTAAGAAGTGCGGAATATTGTATGGGTTTAGCTTCTAGCCTCCCTACATAAAGTGACCTGAAGCTCTCATTACAAAAAATACTAAATTACCAGGTTCTACGTAGAATTTTTTTCTCAAGATAATATTTTCGAGAAAATTGGATTTGAATCTTATTTCCAGGCACGAAATTCAAACCAGTGCAGCATCTGCCAATGTGTCTGGACGTTGTCCTTTCTTCGTGTTTTCGGCGAAACTGTCGAGTAAGGATCGCTTGCCGCAACCGAGAACATTTTAATCCTATCAATTTTGTTTTTTTTTCAATTTTCACACAATCTATTAAATCTTTTTAAAATGCCTTTTTTTTATTATAACCGTGATATGCAGCTGCGTATCGGTATGTAACCTGATCCAAGATTAATGGGGAGATAACAAAACTGAACTGCTCGAAATACTTTTTTCCGAAACTTTTCACTAAGAACTAATGTCTTTTTTCCTCAGATAGCCGCAATACACTCGATAAATGAAGGTCTCTGCAGACATTTCTTAATTTCATGACACACACCAACAGCATATTGCAGCTAAAATATTCGTACTTTAAAATAATGAGCATTAATTATTTATGGCCCCGCACTTCGAATTGATGATTTCGCGAGCGATTTTGGAGAGTTCCAGGTTTGCATAAGATGCTGGCAAAAGATTGTACACGAATTGCCGTGTAGAAATTCTTCCTCTGAAATGTGGTAATTGAGAGCCTTTGCCCCCTCATTAAGGTTATCGTACCCAATGAAAACTAGTTGAGGTAAGTGGCTCATCAATTAAACTCAACCTAGCAAATTACTCTTGCTTAGGACTGATGTATGAAACCTGTGGGCTGATGTAACGAACTATTATTGCCGCAAGGAATGCATTTCGAATGGATGGTTTTTGCAAAACACGCAACACAGTGCTTTCTGGGATATCGGCGTCGCGACAAATGACGTCGAGAACCATTGTCGCCGTTGAGTGTTTATTGTGGCATTCGATTTCCTGTTTCATAGGGGCCGTTCTGTGACAAGGGCGCACGCCCCTCTCCCGAAGCCTTGGGACAATTCGTTAAATCATTTCTTGACGAAATTGTCGGCGGTTGGGGAAATGTTTCATTTGTCTGTTTCTCTTGCTTACTAATAAGTACGTAGATTAACTATGTGTTCTTAAAATGAAATAGTGTGCGGCGGGGGGGGGACTCTTAAAAAGTGTCGTTTTTGTGCGTAATTTCTGCTTAATATTAATACAATTTTTTGAATTCCAATTTTTTCTTTAAATTTTTGCCATGGATAAAAAAAGGAAAGCTTGAAAGTATTGCTTAAATAATATGTGATTTTTGTGGAATTTTTAAAAATTTGCAAATTTGAAAATAATGCTAGAAAGTAGGTACTGTTGAAGCATCACTAGTTTTTATGACAAAGATAATTGTTACAGAGGAAAATTTTAAAAAATTGTTACTTTGTCACTGTCACAAAAAGCAATAAAAGAAAAAATATAAACAAAAATGTTTACCTTCCATCGTGAAACTATTTGGCAGTGCATCTTTGCATGCATATTTTCACATTTAATAGTGATTGGAAAATCTGTCTGTATGCATAAAAAAATGATTGTTCACTTTTCATCACCAACTCACTCCATCGTTCACTTTTTCACGTTTGTGGGAACCCCCTATCTCCCATACGCTACGAATTTTCAAATATCCTCTTATTTATTTGTATTATATTTTTAAAGGGAGCAGGCAGTGTAGTCTCAATGGCCAGAGCGAGGTCGAAAAGAGACATTTTTTATTGTATTTATAGTAATCCCACAACATTCACAAGAGTTAGGTTCCCAAAAAACTTCGCGAATGTCAAATCCATGAATGTTGAGTCAACATTTTAATGAAGAAAGGTGGGTTAGGTTCCTGGATATCGAAAAACTGTTTAAAAAAGAAAGAAAAAAGTGTGACAAGCAATTGCGGAAGAACTGAGTAAGGGCTACTAAAACAATTCACAATTATGTTTATTTTTTGGTTCATCATCCTCCTCGTTGTTCTAATATCCCAAACATGGAAAAGTTGCTGCTTCTATTTCCCTCTTAAATTTTGAAGTTATTTCCATGTTAGGATCACATTCTAATGCCCTTTTCCACCAGAGCTTGTTGAAGTTTTAGAACGCCATTAACATCTTTGACATTGAAATTGGTCCAGGACGCAGTTTCGCTTCTGTTACTTCATTATGTTCGAGATTTTCTTCTCTGATAATTCCCGAAGCTGCTTTTCAGGGAGATCATTATAATGAGAGTTGCACCAATCCTGAATGTTTTTTTCTGTTCTTATGGCCAAAACTCTTACCTCCAATTTCACTAAACTAAATTGAATTATTTTACAATTGTATTATTCTATTAATGTGAAATGATATTCCAACTTTGGTATTTTTGAAGAACGTGATACTCTGAGCTTCGATGTTTGCCGAGTTTGTTTCTCAGATAACGCTGATAAAGGAAATAAAATGTGCTCGTTTTAAAAAAAAGCCCGAGCAAGACTAAAGACGCACTCGCAAATGCTGAAACCGGTAATGTTTCACTAATCGCGAACGTTCAGATCTCGCGAATAGCGAATTCGCGAATGTCGAGAGATTACTGTATTTACATTTCAACCCAACATGCTCACTTTTATTAATTTGAATGCAAAGAAAAATATTGAATATAACTAGCATTTTGTGTCGATTGTTCGACTTTGCCGACTAGCTCTGGACGTAGTTTAAGGATTTTAGCCGCGCTTGGGGGTCAGAGAGACATGTAGCAAACATGACGTATTCCCTTCACCGGAACTAGCAAACTACGCCTCCCTGACCTTTTCTTTGGCACACAGCTACAGGAACAGAGACGATTTTAAAGGAAAGCTACAACTATTTTTTCTCGACTGGAAATAACACCAAGGGAAGCCAGTATGCCAGTATCTGAGTCATCCTATAGGCCGCAAAGAAAAGATTTCTTAAACAAAAATATAATTACCTTTATCATGGTCAATTTTATTCGAAAATATATTATTTCTTGTATACGCAACTCCTAACACATGTGTGGGTAAATTATTTTGGTCGTTTCTATTACGGTTAACTGCAAAGCAGAGGCGTATCTAGGTACTCAGGCACCCATGGCAAGCATAGAATTTGCGCCCCTATTAGGATTATTCAAAGTAGGGTTGTTATTATTTGTTTTAGATTATGTATTGCAAATAGCGCCCCTCGTGAGTGTCGCCCTTAGCGCGTGTCATGTCTGCCATACCGTAGATACGCCTCTGCAAATTATCTACTCTACTATTGTAGTACAGTTTTGTTTCAACCATTCACTAGTTGCTGCACTGGCATAACTTGAAAATATTAATTTCTAGTTATGTCCGTTATTTTATAACATTTATAACAATTATTAACAGAACAACACCTTAGAAGCCTTTTAGTAATGCTCACACAACAAACCCATTATTAAGCGATGCTATTATATTCTATATACTAACATTCCAACGTAGCGTCGGAAATTTTTAACGCGTTTATCTAAAAATTACATTTTTCGAGAGAGTAATGTATTCCGTGAACTATTACTTGGTTTATTTATTTAACGTCAAAAACAGTGTAACGCACTATGGGAAGAAGAGCAATATTTGCACGGTTTCTTGAGCTCTGGAGTATCTGTCCTAACTAGTGTGCATATTAAGTTGAATTATGAATGCAGGTAGCAACGAGCATTTTTGGCAAGAATTGATACGAGAATATTCGCTCCCGTAGGGTAAGCGGTACAGTCGTGGTCACCAGAATAGTAATGGGCACAGCAACTGTAAGTGGGGTAATAATAAGATTTTGAAACTGCGAGAGACTCAGTGCATGTAATCTCTGTGTCGTATGTGTCTTTATGTTTACAATGCCGGAATATGAATTGAATGTGGCCCCACAATGGGCGCAAGTACACTTCAATAGTTTGTGGTGTGCTACCACGTATCGTCTGTGCATCAAAACGTTGTGGATTCGTTAGCGGTGGTGTACCCAGTTATTAGGAATTTAAGTCAATTCGTATGTTTTTATTTGCAATCTGCTCTGTGCGTAGCGTTGCCAGGTATATAATCTACGTTTTCGTATGCGTTTTCACCTTCTCAGAGCAATGACCCGAAGAAGGTAATGCCCATAACTGTAAATAATTCTGACGTGTATGATGAGCATGGAGTGCCCATCACTGTAATTTGAGAACCTTATGTTTTGTGCATTGCTGTAATGTTAATATTGAATTTTTGAACCTTGTTTGCCTTGATAAGCAAAAATATAAATTTAGAACGATTTTACGCAGTGATGGGGCATCGTGCCCATCACAGAAATTTGAACATGCTCATCACTGTCTCATTAACGTTCTGGGGTTAAATGTTATCACAAGTGGACGGATTTTAATGACCTACAACCTTGCCAAAAATTATCAATGAAATACTCTTAAAATGTTTTTAAAATGTCCTCAAAGCAAAGAAAAACGGCATAAAAAATTGATTAAAACCATTTCAGATTATTAAATTACGCTGATTTTGAGGTAATGAAGACGCTCTGAAGACAAAGAAGTTCTCACAGAAAGCAATTAAATCTGTTGTATATGTTACAGATGTAATTGAGACTTCTTCTCTTCGTTCAAGTGAACTCAGTTTGCAAAATTTTGGCTTGGACTGCTCTTTACTACGAAATATTTCTAGTTTTCAATAGATTTTGTAGTTAGCATACCTTCTCTTTCTCGTATCGAATCTTAATTTTTAATTTATCGAATACACATAAATCTTACACTTTTAAAATATTAAGCTAGGTGACTGTTGCTTTTATCTGAGTTTTCTTGTATTTATTCCAATTTTATCACGTACTTTAACACGCATTCGTGACATGGCTACTGTTCGTTCTACTCTTTTTACTCTCTACACCCTCAAAGCCGACCTTCTGAAAGCCTTCACACACGTAAACAGTAATTTAGATAAACATATCCGAAGGCTGGAAGAGGTCGTTCTCTACAATGACGGTTGGGCACAAGTAGGCAACACTGCGAATTTCCCAACCGTGCACCCGTGACTGCACATAAGACACAGACACCACATCCAGTCGCAATTCAAAACAGATTTAGTGTTTTAGATTATGAAACAGATTTTCCTCGCCTTCCTGATCCTCACAACCCTTCCCTTCCATCGACAAATACATGCACAAACCAACGCAAACAGGCTAGGAAGCGTGTCAAAACCAAAACACGTAAAGCTTCGCATCCTAGCTCACTTGAAAACAAAGCCATTCCTACTGAGCCTAAAAAACAGGTACTTATTTTAGCTGACAGCCATGGTCGCCATCTTTCCTCCATTCTCAGTAGGAAGTTACCCCCCAACTACTCAGTCTCGTCTATTTTTAAACCTAACGGGAGGTTTGCAGACGTGACTGCAGAGTTGGACACTCACACGAAGACAATGACCAATCAGGACACAGTGTTTATCATCGGAGGGCAGAATGACATTAATTTGGGCGGTAACTTTACACCTGAGCAACATGTAAACAAATTACAATGTGCCGCCCAAAATACTAACATTGTAGTCTCGACTCTGCCCTTCTGGTACAACAGGCCAACACTCTGCAGCGAGATTAAGCACGCAAACCAACAACTAAAACTGCAACTGAGAGAAACAGATGTAACACTTTTTGAAATGAATTTCCTCTCAGTAAAACACTTAACCCGGCACGGTCTCCACATGAACCTTGCTGGAAAACATGCAGTCGGTGAAAAGCTTGCACAATACATCATCAACTCCAGTCCTACGCAGCCTCCTGCCAAAAATCCATCCCTTTCACCTTCCTTACGTTCCCCACCCCCCACCCTTATTCTGAACCCTCTTACCCCCTCCTGTGAACCTACTCCCGTTTCGTCCATTCCCACTACCAATGACGCCTCTATTTCCTCACAACCTGTGACTGCTGGGACACATTACAACCTTCGACCACGCACTCGAGGTAAAAATGGAGTAAATATATAGCAACTACAGTCAGATGCAGCAGAAAAACATTCGTGTAGGTACTTGCAAAAAATAAAGATATTGCACCATAATGTTCAATCCCTTTCAAATAAAACTGAGTTTATCGAGGCAGCTCTACAGAGCGATTTAAATCAAAAAGATGTTCTTTGCTTTACAGAACATTGGTTATCTCCTAATGAACTTAGCATTTTCCAAATTCCAAACTTTTACCTCGCAGGCTATTATTGTAGAAAAAAGAGAATCTCATAAAAGTCCGGCATATGGAGGTTCTTGTATTTACGTTAAAAATAATATTGATTCTATCTCCTTGACGGAATTCAATGAGTATTCCGTTGAAAATGTTTTTTGAAATTTCTGTTGTACATCTTCCTGTGCTAAAAATGATATTTGCTTTGCATCTACAGGCCTCCAACAAAGAGAGCTGCAGATTACATTTTGTTCTTAGAAAAACTAGAGATAACACTTATCAAAGTCATCAATCGCTCTTTTGAATCCATTGTTGTATGTGGAGATTTTAACATTGATTTTCTGGTCGAATCTTGTGAGAAAGAGCAGTTTCTTAACTTAATTAATTCCTTCAATTTAGATATTACAATAAAAGTACCTACACGGATCACAGTAAATTCAAAGAAGGCTATCGATCAAATTATAATTAACAAAACCACTACTCGACATGAAATTGAAACAAAAGATTTAGGATACAGTGACCACGATGCACAAGTTCTTACCATTATACGAAATGCGAACAATGACACAATAAATAATACACGTATGAGTAGAGTGTTTTCTAAAAGTAAAATAAAATTATTCATTGATTACTTGCTGCAGGAGTCATGGGACGCAGTTTATAATACTATTGATACAAACGATAAATATTATTCTTTTTTTTCAACGCTTTCATTTCATTTTAACACTTGCTTTCCTCTTCAGAAAAGAAAATTAAATATTTCACGCAAAAACAATTCTTGGATAACACAAGGGATTAGAACATCATGTAAAATCAAACGAGTTCTTTCTTTCATTTCTAAGCATCATAACGTATCTCAAGATTTCCTCCTGTACTTTAAAAAATACAAATCATTGTTAAGAAAAGTCATAAGGCAGGCTAAAATCATGAAACACGATCAGGATATTTTGAACTCAAATAACAAAACAAAATCAATGTGGGATATAGTAAAAAATGCGACCAAACCAACTAGAAACCTTGTAGAGAATGTTGTTTAAAAGATAACGATAGAGATGTGAACGATCCGGCAACAGTGGCTAGTCTCTTTAACCAATACTTTTCGACAATTGCTGTCGATCTCGCTAAGGATTTTCAGCCACAAAATTCAACATCTGACGTTTCCCTAAAAGTCTTAGACACTATGTTCGTTTCCGAAACCTCTTCCTATGAAATTCTCAAAATAATCGGTAAATTAAAAAATAAATATTCGGCCGGTTTAGATGAATTTCCGGATTGTTTGTTAAAGACGTGCGCGCCAGCCATTATACACCCGTTAACTCACATATTTAATGCATCCTTATGCACCGGAATTTTTCCAGATATTTTTAAAACAGCTACGATTAAGCCGCTCTTCAAAAAAGGCAACAAAAATGAAGTTCAAAATTATCGGCCAATTTCTCTTTTGTCGGTTTTTTCAAAAATATTAGAGAGACTTTTTTATGTGCGAATGGAAACCTTTCTCAATAAACACGACGCGTTTTCAAATTGCCAACATGGATTCCGGAAATCAAAATCTACGGAAACAGCCATTTTTTCTTTTCTTAAGGATGTTGCCTCATCATTGGATCAAAACGAAGCAACTATTGGAATATTTTTAGATCTTTCAAAAGCTTTTGACGTCATTGATCATAACATTTTACTTTCAAAATTACCTCGTATGGAATCCGTGGTATTGCTCTAGATTGGCTATGTTCGTACCTTAAACAACGATCTCAGAGAGTAGAAATACCTTACTGGAATGATGGAACTTTATGTACACACCTTTCTGGTTCTTTGCCAATTGTACGTGGAGTCCCGCAAGGATCGATTTTAGGCCCTATTCTCTTCCTATTATACGTAAATGACATGCCCTTAGCGATTCGAAACGGAAGAACAGTTCTCTTTGCGGATGATACAAATATTCTTTGCAACAAAGAAACCGTAAATAGTACAATATCAGACGTTTTCAAATTGGTTCCGTAATAACAAATTAAAAGTAAATGAAAATAAAACAGTTTCAATGCAGTTTTCCATATCAAATAAAAAATTCTGTACTCTATTGAAAATGAACGGTGTGCCATTGACTGATGTTAATGTAACAAAATTTTTAGGTCTATCAATTCAGTCAAACCTCAAATGGAATGCCCACTTAAATGAATTGAACACAAAATTAAGCTCATTATGCTACGCGTTCAGAATTCTTTCAAATTCCGTCAGCCTTCATACAGCTCGTAGTGTATATTTTGCCAATGTTCACTCCCGCCTGAGATTATGGCATAATATTTTGGGGAAACACATATTATAGCTCACAGACTTTCAGATTACAAAAAGAATTGTACGAATAATAAGCAAATCCAACCCACGTGATTCTTGTAAGTCACTCTTTATTAATCTAAGAATTTTACCATTACCTTGTCTCCTGATTACGAATCAGTAGTTTTTGTCAAAATGACCTACCTTAAGTGCGGGAATATATTTTCAGCAAACGCCGATGTCTATAAGTATAACACACGACGTAGTAATCATATTCACCAGGTGGCAGTATCAACAGCTCACTACAAAAAATTCACATACAATTCATGTACATTACTCTACAACACTTTGCCACAAGACATTAAACGATTAAATTCAATAGAAAAGTTTAAGTCCCAAGTAAAAGCTTTTCTGCTGCATAACTGTTTCTATACAATTCGAGACTATACCGAGCATCAAAAAGGAAAGTAGAATTAATTTTAACAATGATAGTTAATGTAATTATTTATCATTTGGACTGTATAATTCTAAAGAAACCTGTAACAAGTATTGTACCACAGTTTCTGGGTTGATGGCCCCCATCTCGATCAGGTTTTTCGTCCAGTTTCCCTGATCCTTGAGCAAATGCTGAGATGGTCCCCTTGTTTTGCTTCTGGACATAAATGTAACTTCATTATTTGTGCACGTCTTCTGAATTTCAGTGGGAAATGTAGTTATTCAAATTATCGTTTTTTCATATTATCGCGGCGAAAAGTATTATTCTTTCATGAAGAGGCAGGAATTTATAGCTAATTTACCTTTGAAAATATATTTTATTATATAGGAGCGAATATTTTGTCAACAAAACTCGAAAAAACCTCTCTTTTCTGTATTCAAAATTCGACTAGAATATGGTTTAGGATAGAGACACAGAATTATGAAAACGTGCACAAAATTCACTTCTCCCCATAGCTCGTCATACGCAGTTTTTAACTGTTTTTGACGTAAATAAATAAATAAATAAATAAATAAATAAATTCTTTTCGTGGATGGTCGCAAATGTCACTTTACTTTTCAGACGAGTAAGCTCTGTTCAGAATTACAAATAATTCTAATAGATCTGTATTCGAACGCAACAAGAATTCTTCAAACAGCAGATGTCGCTGCTATTTCACTATAAAGGTGCGTGAAAAAAAGTGCGTCAAAGGAGTGCTAACATGGCGTCGAGAATATCCTTCTGAGACTCTCACTAGAAAAGATTTCGCTCCGGCTGTTGGAGACGGTAGTGCGCACGATAAAGCCAGAAAGTTTGCAAAATGGTTTTAGAGCTTATAGCCTTGTTTCCTGGAGTCCTGAGAGTATTGATTTCACTAAATGTCTAGGGCTGATGTACAATGACATCGAATGTGGATAATGAAAATATTGTAAACAAAACCCAGAACGAATCATGGACATTGAAAAATTCTGCGATATTGTTGGAGAAGAAAAAGTATCAAAGTTCAATAACATTAAGGAAGTAATGGAATAAGAAGAACACAGCGTGGAATTCTTCCTTTTGTTTAAGTTGTATGAAGAACTTTCAGAAGGAGCAAAAGTGTATTTAGAGAGAGGTAGTCTGGATATGCAGCCCAATACGGAAACACATTCTGAATAGCTGGATCAAGTGCCAGCAGATGGTGCAACAGTCATCGGCACCTCTTAATATAGCGCCAAACTGTGAACCGCTACAGCCGAAAACACCGTCTTTAACTGATGTTCTCGGAAGTAGACGTTCGAATTTTCCAAATTCAATACAATGTCCGATATGGGCAAAAGCACCAAAAAAGAAAAACAAAAGGAATGTTCAACGAAAACTGTGTGTCATAACGTCCAGTCAATGAAAAACCCTCCACAAAAAATGCAGATGCAAAAGAAAATGAAGAAATGAAGAAAGGACGAAAGAAGAGAGGAAGAAAAAAGGTCCCTGACAACATAGAAAGAAGGAAGAAAAAAAGTAAGATAGTTTTGCCTGTATAACATGAGAGCAATAACACAATATCACTACAACTAAATCTGTAAGAAAAGTGTTTTTTTAAAAATAGTACTGAAGGAATAAACAAGCAGAACGATAAGTACAAAACACACCATCAAGAGGAAAATAGTAATTGGGATAACCTCATGAAAACAAACGTCAATTCTGCGCAAAGAACGACATATTCATTCATTCAAAGTCTAAACACACTTATACGAGGTGAAATAAATAAAGACATTTGTCAGCCGAGCACTTTTATAGGCATTTACAAGATGGAAAGAAGCAGCAGCAAGTCACTTTCCTCCAGAAGTCCACAGAAGTATTTTCTTCGGGGCTGCTTTCAGTGTGGAAATACATTGAATTTTAAGAACTACGGTGTGTTCTGTCAATTGTGTCAAGAATTATTTTGAAAATCATGTCATTCCTCAGAAGACTTCTGTAGAGGAAAGTGATTCAGACGACGCAACTATTTGTGTGTGTGTGTTCGGAGGGGGGAATTATTAGACTTATTAAATTACTGAAGCATAATAAACCAGCAGTAACAAGCCAGTTCCGTTCAACAATGCTGTTTGTCTTCGTTGGGCATTTTTTACAATTCATTTTTTTCTGAGTGCCCATCACTATATTACGAAGTGCCCACGATAGTCTTGAAAGTGCCAAATCACTTTATTTTCTGTCTTATTTGGGTTCTTACAGCTGAAGGTCACGATGCAGTTGCTTGTGCTGATGACTTGGCCCTCGTCGTCCGAGTTGCCTCTCGCGTCGTTTGTATAAAGAGTTTTGTACAACACTTTTTTTCTCACAGCGAATTTGTTAAGTAGTAGTCCTAGACTGGCAGTAGGGGCTAGGCGCCGGGTACCGGCTCTTCCTACTACGGCTAGGCCGACGCTTCGGCCATGTACACTTTAAGTACTACATAATAAACACATATACTGTCTTATTTTGGTTTCATATTTTATAAAATGTGATATATATTGTTCACTTATTTAACTTATTAGCCACATAAATGTATCCATATGTAGTAATTCATTCGCCAACTATGAATTTTCTGATGTTATAATAAACAATTATACATTGAATAAAACATATGGGTTGTTCTGAAAGTGCCCATCACTGTATGCTCTACCGATACAAAACTATTTGCAAAGGCAAATCAGCTACACATTTAGGATATTGTTCCTATAATATTACTGGCTCAAGTGGCCTGATAATTTATGTTGATTGATTGATTGTTCGTGATTCCGAGCGCGTCAACTACATAAGTCATTGGTCCCGTAAGTGTAGTGCGTGTTTTTTATCGAGATGTGGCGGTGATCTTTCCCGCTGGATGGCGAGATCCGGCGCCGACCTACCGTTGACTAGCGGGGTTTCCATCAACCAGGTGTTTTCCAATAGCGAGGCATCGCTCCAGCCGAGACAAGCTCTAAGGTCCTGACTTCTCCCGGAAGAGTGGTTGTATAATGCATGTTAGTGTGTGTGTGTGTGTGTGTAGAGGTGAGGATAGGTCAAGGAAGAGGCAGGAAAGATCGCGCGCTGTCCCTGTCCCGTTTGTTAGGGTACTGCTCCAGCATTCGCCTGGTGTTGATCGAAAAAAAACAAGGAAAAACTACCGATCAGAGCAGCCGGCAGCTAGAATTCTCCTCCAGACGACTGAATTCGACCTAGCTGACAAGCCAGTGTCGAAAATTCTGTCGCCGTCGGGACTCGAACCTAGGACCTCCCGGTTAGAGGGGATGATGTATGTCCATCACGTACTTAATGCATTGTTTATTTAAGTATCAGACTTTCATTCGCTCTTAAATCTCATTTGCCGCCCCACCAGTCCTCTTATCACTATTTGGTGTGTTTGTGACCTTGAATGAAGATGACGCAAGGGGGTTGAGAGAGGGGAGGAACAACCTACATCTGTGTGAACTTTGGGGAGGAAAGCATTCAGTCTTCTCCAGCTACTCAGCAAGTGCTAACATGGCTGAGGAGTTCGTGACGGTGTCTGTACGTAGCGGAGCCCTTAAGGGCCGCCGTCGGCGCACGGAGGGCGGCCAGGCCTTCCACAGCTTCGAGGGCGTGCCCTACGCCAAGCCGCCTATCGGACCTCTGCGATTCAAGGTATTGTGTTTGTTTTTTAACCTCTTTTCTTTTGTCAATGGCTTAGCGCTAATATCTTTCTGCCCAGAAACTATTCTTAACTGCTGCACAGTACCAAAGGGGGGAGGGGTCTCAACGACTGGGGCCAGAGTAGTTTGTTTTCCTCTATCTTTCTTTAGATAAGTAGTTACTGTCTCATCGTTGGGGCTTTTATTATTAGAACTTTCTGGGCCCTTAGTGACAATTCTGTCTTTCATCTCTTATCGAATGACTACAAAAAATGTGAAACCGTCCCCGTATGTAATTGCTTTGTGGAAACTCTGCGCCACTTCAGCCAGGCCAGCACAAAATCACGTTGAAATCTCATTTTAATATCTGTTGGTGTAGAGAACAGTTAGGCAACAGGACAAACCTAGTGAATGTTGACCTAGTCCGAGAAAGGACGTTCATTAATGTGCCGGAGGAAGGACCACAAGAATAGAAAATATTCAAAATAGAACATAAGCGCTTGCGATACTTGAAAAACTCTAAAATGTTAATGTAAACTTGTAGAGAATGATTGTAATATACTGCTGAATCGTATATAACTAGTTATTCTATGTATGAAATGCTCCTTCAATTACATTGTAGTTTGTTCTGGGGGTCGACCGTTGATCCCCCCCCCCCTTCCGCATTGGTATTCACCGGGAACGAGAATGGCATTGCCATGCGACTGTTAGATACTGAATAGTAAGATTGCGATTTCTTGACGTATCTTAATAGTTGAGTGACGTATGTTTTTCAAGAAGTTGAATGAAAAACTTCAAATACTAAAATTCGGACAGAGATTAATAACACTTAAAAAGATATATAACTGGGCAATTCTTTGCTACTTAGGGTATTTTTTATTCTTGTATATTATATTTTGTTCAATTTCTTCACGGAATTTACTTTTTGGGGCCGTGCTATTCAATAGTCTACTTTAATAAATACCTTGGCAACGCTAGAAATTTGCTAATTGAAAAATAACTGTACAAAAGCAGAATTTCTAGAAGTTTTCTACTAAAACCCTTTGAATTACTGTGTAAATAAGAGTAAATGACATTTCTGAATAATTAGCATTTGTAGGTCTCAAAAATCCTTTTCTCACAAAAGGTTCTTCAAATTTTTGAAGGTCAAATGTTCGTCGCCAACATCTCCAACTGTTTTCCTGAGAACTATATCTCTCGTTTGTCGAGTGAAAAGACGACAGATAACATTGCACGCGACTCGTCTACAAGGAAGAGAGTTTGATAAGTTTTGAATTGTCATTTGTAGATACGGACTGGACCCCTTCACCTTCTTTAAGAAATGTTCTTAACAGCTGTACAGAACCAAAGGGAGGTGTCTCAACGACGGAGACCAGAATAGTTTGTTTTCCTCTATCTTTGTTTAGTTAAGTAGTTACTGTGTCATCGTTAAGAGTCTAAAAACCAGTTGCATAACTATATTTTGGCTAAATACTAGCTGATATGAAAAAAACTGTTTTGTTGGCCGTCCTCAAGGAATCGCTGAAGATGTATTTTGTATTTTGAACACTGACACACAAGATTTTATATTTATCATTCAAAGTTTTTCAATTTTAGAATCATTTGTATAATAAATCGTATCTAATGAATTATTAAAACATAGAATATATAACTGAGGATCTCTCTTATCTCAGGTACAAAAACAAATTACTAAGACATTTGAATGTAAGGTTGAGTGTATTCCGTAATTGTAACTGAACCCTTTCATTACGTATGGCGCATGAAGGTTAAGTGTAACAACTTGTAAATACAATATTTACTTTCATATTTTAATCATGTCCATTCAATTGTCCTGGCCACGGATTGAAAAAAAACTGTCAATGTTTCGGTATCAGAACCCACCGAACGTGAATTCTGACTACACAACGTGTTAGAGGAAGTAATTTATTACATATATCAACAAAATAGCATCCAGTTTGTACCAGCGGCCCGGCAATAAGAGTTATACTGTCGAAAATTCGCCGTATACGTACGTATACACGGAGTGATATTCATAGTATAGGGAAAGTTATGTAATGCTGCGCGAAAAAATGGCCAATTTTCGGCGGAAAAAAATTAATTGCCGGGCCGTGAAAACGAAAAAGTGGATAAAACCAGTTGCTAAATTAAGGGAAAAAATCCCCTAACATGTGGTGTAGCCAGAAACACTGTTTTCTAGGTCCTTGATACCGAAAAACCAATTGAAAGGAAAACGTCCGTCTGTCTGTCCGTCCGTCCGTCTGTCCGTCTGTGAACACTGCTAGCGCCTAACCATACATACGATTTATTTCAAAATGGATATTCCTCGGTAGATCTGGTTAATAGTCCAAGCTTTGAGATTTTGAAAAAGATTCTTCAAATTTGGGGGTACTTTATATGAAAGCCCCCCAGGGATTTTCAAAATTTTCTCAAAAACGGCTCCGAATTTTTCCTTTAAATTTCTTGTATGAATAGAGTAAAATACACTTATTAACATGGCATAGGTTCGATTTTCACGGATAACTCTTAATTTTCGAAAATCGCACAATAATGAAGACTTGGGAATCTTCTTTTTAATTGGCCAAAACAATTCAACTACCATTCTTTCTCCGGACAATAATTTGTTGTATGACATTGGCTGTGTATTTTTTTAACTCTCAGGTCGTTAATATTTACGAATTGTTCTCATTATTATATTTATGAGTACATGTGCTTTAAACAGTGTCATGTAACGTTTCTCGAAAACTAAACCGTTTTCTGGGCTCAAAATTCCACATTTCCTAGCTCCATTCCATTCTCTAGCTCAAAATTCCACATTTCCAGAAACGCTCAAAGGCCATTTTCGCATAAGGAGCTCCCTTCTTTTTCAAACTTTTCGAACGGATAGTGCTAATTGCACTCTTTAATATGACGTAAGTTCATTGAGGGGTACTTTTAGTTTTTTTCAAAAATTACACAAATGTAATTTTTTTGAATGATCTCTCACACCATTAAAATTCACATTTCCAGCAATTTGTCAACCCTATTTCATTTGTGAGTAGACGTGCTTCATATGACTTCTAATGAATTTTTTCGTAAACTCAAAAAACTGTCTGTGAAAATGAGATTCAAATTTCGAATTTACAGTAGCGTTTAAACGCCATTTTCTTAAAAACGGCTTCACATTTTCCAAAGAAAATTGCCATGTAGGACAGGGTTTTGCTGTTCTTTAATGTTCTTTCAATAATATTTTGTTCTACTATTAGGAAACCAAAAAATTAAGATAATGTCGAAAAATGGGCGGTTGGAGGGAAAAGCCACACTTACTTTACCTATAAAATATAAACATTTCAGTAAATTTTACGACTCAGAAATATAAATTTAGTATACTAGCGTACCCGTGCGAGAACTCTCGCACATTAAATTGCACCCCCTTCCCTATCTTTTCATTTCCGTATTAAGAAGGAAAGTTGTAAACGAATTGTGTTAATTTGTTTAAAAAGTATATAATGGTAACTTCCGATGTATTTACAGAATATCAAATAAAAAGAAAAACAATGAAACGGATGTTTGAAAACAAATTTTGAATAAATTCAATATTATAGGTAAAATAGTCTTGGATCAATCCACAACACTTCTTAGACACAGTATGTAAAATACTTATACAATCTTCCTTGACAGATTTTCGCATTCCTTGATAGCCACATAGATTTTTCTGATAGCTTTTACTCTTGATAATGCTACGTCAAGTTCGCAGTGCGAATTTACAGCATCAGGCAAGTACTACTCTACACTTTAGGACAATATTTAACTTCATTGCCGAATTGAGAGGAACACTCGTGCAATTCAATCGCCTAGAATATAAAGACATTAGTTTAATTGCACTTACAGTTGCAGATTCAGCACGTCTCCGAATAGGTAGGATTGAATCAAGAAGCGCCGGACCAACAAAATGTAATAAAATGTCCCAGAAGCTCTCATTGTATAGATTAGGGTGCGAAGAATCTTTCTGTGAGGCCTTTGGCCCTAAAATTACAGAATTTAAGTCCCTAGTACGCTTTGTTTAGGAGTTATTAAACTAAATAGATTTTTAAAATTCTTCCTGGGTATTGCAAGTTGCATTTGACATAAATATTGAGATGCCTTTTTTTCAACAAATCGTTCAGATTTTTAAAGTCAAAGTGCAATTCGCCACGTCAACGTGAAATTCTCTTCCTTTAGAGACCTCATTTACAAAGATTCCTAGCATGCGAGAGCCGCAAAATGCATCTATACTATTGAAATAATACAATAGAGGATTTTATATAATGTAAACAAAAAACATGAGGTGATGAAGCAGCATCTGGACTATCGTATGATGTAGCAACTATAATTTCACCTTTGTTGTCTAAGAAATATTTAATACAAATTCCATCTAACATTAAAGAACCTATGCAATCTGATTTCTGCAATGTTTCGCATTTTTCCTTAGCACACTTCAAAATATTCTTCTCTGCTTGCTCTCACTGTGGGCTGATCTTACACACCGAGTACATTTCTTAACTGTTCGTAGCTGTGGAGAGATAACATATCACAATTTCATTTAAAAAAATTGTATGTGTGAGAGGAAATAGGAAACAAAATACTGCAAAAAGCAGACTAATCTGTACTGTATCTGTAACGCTGTTCTTCAGTGATTAATAAATCAATCTACTTAATAATAAATTTAACTTGCTTCTACATAACATCTACATCTTTTACTGACGTGCTTAAAATAGCTATACTGAATGTATCAAGAGGAAAGTCCTCATAGTTTCGTGTTCTAGAAAGCAGACAAATCAGTACCGTACCTGTAACCCTATTCTTCAATGATTAATACAATTATTAATAAATCAATCTATTTAATAATAAATTTAACTTGCTTGTACATAACATCTAGATCTTTTATTGAAATGATTAAAATAGCATTACTGAATGTACCAAGAGAAAAGTCCTCATAGTTTTCAAGCAAAACGGTTCAACTTATTTTCTGCAAAATTTCGTACAAATGCAATATTATGACTGAACACGCTGACTTGAAAATGTGACCGAATCACTGCTCATAACTAAAATACTGGCACAGGTGAAAAACATACCCAACCGGTAATCTCGGGATTACTGTGCACCTACTTCTTCACTATTAAACGAGAGCGGGATCCGTTTCACTTCCATTCGGTGCGCAGGGATGTTATCGTTCACCGGACAGGAATCGTCTATACTATATTGTTTTTATTACTAAACCTAAAAATATAATCTTCACTCTTCACCGTTTAGAACCGTTCCTTCTTTGCCAATATTGTTTCTTTCTTCTTTTCGACGAAGAACATCAAAGATTTAAAAGCTTTCTCTGTCAATTATAGTTTGACTTAGTTCACGGCCTCCTGCGCCGAACCTTCTGATAGAGGTGGTATTGGTAATTTCGGTGAGCTCTGGATCAGGAAAACGGAATAGAATGTCTAGTAATATCTCCTTTTGTAGATTCTAATATGGGCACAATTCTTTGAGGCCTTCAAAATTTCAAGTTTTAAAGCCCTAGAACTCTTCGTTTAGAAGTTATTGAACTATATGTATTTTGACAATGGGGTCGTGTGCTGCGGGTTGCATTAAATCGAATATTTAGATGCGTGTTTTTCAACAAATCCTTCACATTTTGAAAGTCAAAGTTCAATTCGTCACGTCTCCGTGAAATGATCTTTCTTTAGAGACCTCATTCATAACGATTGGTTACATGTGAGAACCGCAACGGAAAGGTATACTACTGAAATAATACAGGAGACGATTAAAATTAAGGGCATCCATTTACTCCTTGTACAACTTTTCCAGGCTCCACAGCCGGCGGAATCTTGGACTGGCGTACGAGATGCCACAAAAGTTGGCAATATGTGTCTGCACTATGACGTCCTTGAGAAGAAAATACAGGGAGACGAGGACTGTCTGTTCCTGAACATCTACACCCCCCAATTACCCTCTGAAAGTAACAAGACCTCCCTGCCCGTGATGGTGTACATCCATGGTGGCGGATTCGCCATTGGCTGTGGCGATATTTACGAACCGGAACCATTCATGGACAAAGGGGTCGTGGTTGTCAATTTGAATTATCGGTTGGGCCCCCTAGGTATGTAACCAGTGATATAAACCAATGGTATAGGTAGTTTTTAACGATACAACATAGTCCCTTTAGCTGAGTTCCACCTTAATTATATATTTTGGAAATTCCCTGCAAAAGAATAGATACAGAAAGCTAGTTTAGTAGACGATGAAGAAAAAATGTTATTACTTGTTAAAAAATAAGAATTGGTGTTGGAAATAAGAAATCTCACAAAAATGTTTCAAATACCTTTCCTTGCTATCGTATGAGCATTCACTTGCTTGAGAACTTTTGCTGCGTTCCTATGTAGTGTTTCTTTGACAATATTCTGCGAATCGCTTCCTCAAAAGTTCCATTTCTTTGAGACTACTCGAGTTATTTGCGTTACCTTTATTTTTTAGGCATCCCAAAGACAAACATATAGGGGGAATTTGGTGAACGAGGGAGACACAAACCTCAAGAAATATACTCTCTAAAAACCCTTCCAGAAATTGAGACTATGCAATATGTGATGTTGTCCCCACCTGCTGAAACCAATAATTTCTTTCATCATTTTCTAGAAGGAATATAAAATCTCTCAATATCTTCTGGTACACTTCCGCATTACTGTTTCTTCGAAAAAAGTTAACCAATTGGCAACATGAAACGACTCACCAACATCGATTTTTTCTTAATGTAAAGATCTATCTTCTGCTTTCTGTGGTCTCTCGAAATCCGGTAGCCTATTATTCTGTTGGCTAACTTATCTATTCAGAGGAAACAAAGAGTCATCACCAAAAACCTATAAAGAGTTTCAAGAAGTTCGCCAAAAACTCATCGTAGGAAATTAAAATATTTCATGTGAGCAGCCCGATCAGTAACTTTCAGATCATGATATATTGACTGTTAGAACTCGCACATTTTCGGGTGCCTTTTTCACTTTCGCACATCTATACAAAAGATTTCTCAGCTACTTAATTTTCCTTTTATATGTATCCATCAAAGAAAGAAAGAAAGAAAGAAAGAAAGAACTTCTCGATCTTTGCTTTGGGTTTGTTCCGTAACTACTGTATTTCTGCCACTCCCGGTCAAACAAACCTCCTGTCTCGCAAAAGCCCTTTACCAGCCGAAATATAGAAGTGGTTTGAAATATTCTGAATAACCATTTTTTTTCTGAAAGCTTTCTGGCATCCTTTGAAAGATGAGAGTTTGCAAATACTCTTCCACTACAAATTAGCATTGCTCTATTCTGAAGCGCATGTACTCTCAGTTCAAAACAGAAACTTACACAATGAAGGAACGACTATTTTGTTTTGACTATGAAAAAAAAAGAAGTATATTTGTGGCGAGACTCAGACAGGTGAATCTTCCGCCTAAATATAATGCGGCCCTGGCATAAAGGAAACGGGTGGCAGTCAAGGGCATGTCACAGAAATGCAGTCGAAGGACCGGTCGCAGAAGAAGTGTTGCAATGCTTTTATTTTTGCCTGGAACACCAGGGTTGCATTTTAAACTGATCATCCTCTTCTATACCCATTCCGGTCGATTTTTGTAATATTTCAGCGCATTTTCTGGAGCGGGTTCTTTGTGAGTGAGAATTTCATGTTTCTGGGTGCCTCGTCTACTTTGGTGATGAGTCCTGTGCGGTGGCGGCCGATGGGTTGCGAATTAGGAGGGCGGCACGGAACCATATTTCTTATCACATATATTTTACCGCTTCAAAATATTCTTTAACGCGGAAAGCTATAGAAAGTAGTGTGCGACCGATTTGGACGAATCGGGATTTTAATCCTTGACTAAGACAACTTTCACGTTGATAAATGAAGATACAATTGTGTTAAAGAGAAAATAGGAGATTTTTTAAAAATATTTCCAGCAAACAATTTAGTAATTTATGAAATCAGCTGAAAGGGTCGATATCCCTAGCTTAGTTAATGGGCGCGGACTCTGCCGAAGAAAACCCTAAGAGCAGCACGCTGCCTTTAGTTGTGACATTACTTTAATTCTTGTAAAAGTTCTTCTGGAACTGCCCTGATATTGTAAAATTGTATTATTTCTGGTCTTGCCTAATTTTTCAATTGTTCTATTGAGTATCATCCCATTCCACTTAATATTTTCATCACTTTTCTTAATATAAATTAATTACGTGTTCGAAATTCATATTACAAAATAACTTCTCATTTTCAGGATTCTTGAGTCTCGGGACACTGGACGTGCCCGGCAACGCAGGACTCAAAGACCAGACCATGGCCCTTCGCTGGGTCCAGGAGAACATCGCGGTCTTTGGGGGCGACCCTAACAACGTCACCATCTTTGGAGAGAGTGCAGGGGGCGCATCTGTGCACTTTCAGCTGCTTTCCCCCCTGGCGAAAGGTAAACCAACCGAATTCCGTCTCCTCTTAAATCGCGTACAACAATGGTGTCAGAATCTTCTACTGGTGGCTGTGGCACGCTCCGTAGCCACGAGCTTCTCTGCGCAACTAGCGTCGGGAGAGGAAACTATTAGTATTGTCTCTGGTGGTGGGGTGACGAACTGCGTGGAGGGGCGATTTCGTCGTGGCACTCGTGCCACAGACGCTCGCTCGTGACATCGACCTTGACAACACTGGCGTACAAGATCCTCCCTTAATTTCGAGAATGTTCAAAACATTTACTGGCTTAATGCATACATGTGAATGAAGATATTTCACTTAAGAGATTGTTTTACAATATCATAACAACAGTAATTCCCTGTTTTGCGGAAAACTGCATTCTTCATGTCGATTGATATATTAACTCGTTCCACCGCTTTGTTAAAATTCTCACTTTTACCACTATCAAGGTCGCAGTCATATCAGAGTACTCAGAAACCAGTGATGATACTTTTTGTAGAGAAAAGCGACTATTCCCGTGTGGAAAATGAAAAAAAGATTTCGAAAATCGAAAGCGAGTTCGAAACGTTATGCAAGTCTAAGTGTGCAGTAATGCAATAAAAGAATAGCCTAAGGAAGTCATTTTAGTTCCCTAGAACGCTTTATATTAATAAATAAACGTCCCCGTGCCAGTTTCAAGGATAATTAATTATTATGTTTTCTTATTACCTACCACGTTTTTCAGATATGCGCCTGTAAGTTCCCAGTTCATCTACTAAAACTTCAACCAAAAAAAGTTCTATAAGTAAATAAATGTTGTCCTCAAGTTCTCGTAATTCAACTAGTTGCTTTTCACTGGATAATTTGAGACTTACTCTCCTTTTCCCATTCATGTCTTATTGGTGCAGTTTAAAAGAAAGGAAATGAGCAGTAAATATATCACATTTCTCAATAGGATGCCCAAATGTTTTTGACATATTAGTATTAGTCTTAAATGAATCTAAACGTTTCCTCTTTTTGGAAGCTGATATTTTTAGTTCAACTAAAAAATATCATTAACAATTCGAGTTGTAGTTAGCCTTATTCTCAAATCTGGTAGCCATGTCCCAAGCAATGTCAAATGTTTTTCTGTGCGTAAGGATCAATAATTTCGGCAGGACCTCTCTCCAATATTCTCTTTAAATAATTCTCTCTTCCTTGCTCAGAATTGTTTTAAAGATCTACAATTTGAAACATATTGTTTGAAATTTTTCCATTGGGAAAATTCATCAGAGAATAATCAGTCCTATTTTGGAAAATTTTTTCTAGAGGATTCTCACATTTATCTCAACCGTTAATGAGTATTTTCCTTTATAACATTTATCTGATACCGTTGATTTACTTCGATTTTAATTTTTTCAAGCATTGTTAAAACATTTCTAAATTGTTAAAAATATTCAAAATCTTAGAGTTAGCATTTCCTGTTTGAACCACAGATAAATTCTCTATTTCTAAAAGCTGTACTTAAATATTTTCGAACTCTTCCCAAAATAATTGATATTTACCTTCTCTCGATTGAAGTGCACAAATTCCTACTTATTGTTTCCATTCTGATAAATATTTATTAATAGTTACTTCAGCCTTGACAAAATGTTTTTGTAATTTACTGTTTGCCTTCTTTGCTCTAAAGTTTTAATTCCTTGTAATTATTAAAATTTGAAAATAGTAACTTCAGTAAACCTACAAAACGATTAATCTCAATTTCAAAAATGAAATGAGAAACAATGAGCAAATTGAGCTGACAAAACTTCACTAACTTAACTGGCTACAACACTAGTTTCTAAAATTTTCCTTAATTACATTTTTGAATTGTAACAAAGTTTAAATAGCAATCTTCAATAGGTCCTTCAACTACCCAATATTCCTCCATTCTATCATGTATTTGTCGTTTTTCTTCCCGGGCGGAAACACCATTATATGTGCGATATTTAATTAATCACAACAGACGCCACTGATCGATAGGGTTACTCTAGCGTAGCGGTTTAGTTGAACATCATAAGAAGAACGTCATTTAGTTGAATATCATTGATTTGGAAATGAAATTTCAAACATCAAAAAACATTTATCTACTCTAAATTACTGTATTAACTGGAAATGATGCAACTTTGCTTGCTGCTGCTCCCTTGATCCTTCTGATAAAAGTGTCCAATGAGACTCTTGAGAACAAAGTATATTTGAATATTGCATTTTTATTGTTGACACTCCAAGAACTGCAGCACATATCCTTGGTGTAATCTTAAACTTCACTCAAGCACTTAGCATCAAAACCACTGACGAATGCACTACATTTACATGAACTCCTAACTGAATAGTGATAATGGGGCTATTTTCAGCTAGAAGACCGAATACTAGTACAGGCTCAAACGTCTACACCGGTTCAACTTGTACGTAAAAGTGAAAGAAATGATTCCGGACACGGAGTAAATTTCGTACACAGTGATTCAGAGTTGCTATCCCGTTAGCCGTTCGAGGCGAGAATGATTCTCTCTATGATTTAGCCATTTACTACATTGCTAACTCTTGAATCTTTGATTCATCTGACTCCGTTATCCTTCGTACAGTGAAAGGTAAAAGCAAACCAACCCTCTAATGGTGCTCTCCAGAAAGAATAAGAACATAAAGGCGAAAGCCTCGCTTCTAGTATACGCTGAGAAGTGAATTTGGACATATGCGGCAAAACTGCTTAAGTTAGAATCTATTTACACGCTTCCTTTTTATGAACGATTCTCGTGTTTAGCGAACACGCGCATGCGCAGTATGTCCTCTGAAACCTCAGAAGCAACACAGCACCTGCCTACGTTCGCTAAAAGTCCGGAGTCGTTCGTCGAACGAAAAAGTGTACGATTGAGTCTACGATTTCTTCTCTGGTCCTGCTCGTGGCAACGGATGTGCCTCAGGAATCAGGTTCAAAACTAACGACAAGATGCATAGCGTAAGATTTTCAAAGGCGTTTCGTAGCAAAAAATAAATAATAAAAATAAAATTGATTTCAATTAAAAAATCATAAATAGTTTAATTGGTTAATGTATCATGGCCGAATATAGAATGAATATTTCTGTGCGTTCTTCTTCTTCTAGAAATTTATAATAGTTCTGACAATTCAGGTAAAATGTTCATGGCACTTTTCAAAGAAATTATTTCTATGGTACCGTGCACTATCATCGAAAACAAACTTCGCGCAAACCACACCGGAATTCTGACATTGGAATTCACAGAAATTCAGAAGTTTGATTCATCGTTATGAATTGTTAGTTTCAATTTCACTTCACTTATGGTGCAACAATGAACCCGGTAGGGCTGTTACACAACTTGAATAAATGTGTCAACCTGTTTCAGGTCTCTTCCATCGTGTGATCGCACAAAGTGGCAGCGCCTTCTGCCCTTGGGCCTTCATTAAAGATCCCATCGCCCGAGCCAAGAGCTTGGCTCTGGCGGCGGGTTGCGACCCGAACACTGCGGAGGACCCTGCCGCCTTGGCCAAATGGCTGCGCGAGGCACCCGCTTTGTCTCTCATCACCCACATAGACGCCTGCCTCTCTGAAGAGGAGATGGCCAAGGCCATGATCCTGCCCTTCGTGCCCTGTGTGGAGCCCGATCACCCCGGAGCCTTCTTGCCCAAGGAGCCTGTAGCACTGCTGGCCAGCGGCAACGTACCTAAACTGCCTATTGTTTTCGGGATAACCAGTCATGAGGGCATTCTGTTTCTTCCAGGTAAAATGTTCACCTTAGCTATGTTAGCGTATGCTAGAATTCGGAGTTTGCATGTGAAGCTATCGGAATCCATTGAATGCTAACGAGAAAATCGACGGTGTTGGATCTTTACTTCCAGTTAATTGGTTGGGTTTCACAAGGCCGTTGCTTAGATGAGAATTCGAGATGTGAACCACTACCATTTGATAGTCTGTGGTACCCTGTGATCGATTACACGCCGATAGTGGAGCATCACCTTATTAAGGATTGCAGGAGATCCTTTCTTTTCAGAGACACATTTTCCTCAATTAGTTCATCATATTAGTATTGTAATTATTTACATGGTCTGGCACGATCTTTATTTAAAGTAATATAAAGTAAATCTGCTGTTTTTCACGACCATCCGTAGTAGAATCCAGTTAGTAGTTCATGCTCCATAAATGAAAATATATCAGTTTGCCATGTTTCGGAGCTTTAATTTTTCTTCGTCAGGTATAAACCTGTCACATGGTCAGAGGCTGCATAGTTTTCTTTCAATTTCTGCACGCATTGGTAATGTGTGCTATAGATTTATTGTACTTAATATATTATTTCAGGCGCCTTGCTGAAGCTTGATTACTTCAGGAACCCTCCTGGTGGAAAGCAGATGACTCAGGACGAGTTAGAAGCTGCCGAGGCAAAGACAATGGCGCTGTTATCCTCACGCCCAGAACTCCTCCTTCCGGAGAACTTGCCCGGTCGGAATGATTCCAAACGAGAAGCGCAACTGGTGCAGCGTCTGAAGGACTTCTTTTTTGATGGGAAACAGCCTTCAGAAGGGAATTTGTTGGCCCTGACAGATGTGAGTGCGAGAAATATGCTCACATGCTTACTTTGCATCACTCTTGAATCGATACACTTCACTAAAGGGAACTAGCAGTGCTAAACTACGTATTTTATGGCATCGTCTTTAACGGTCACTAAAAACTATGTGAAAATACTCACATTTAAAAAAAAGACTTTATTTAAAGATATAATTTGTGATAATAGATATTATTAAAATATATCTTTCTTCAATATTTTAGTTGAAGGAAAATTCCGAAAACATTTTAAACTTTCGCAATTTTCGAAAATTTATGAGAGTTCAACAAAAATCGGACCTGAGCTATTTTTGTAAAAGTACTTTCCTCTCTCCGAGAAAAAAAAATAGAAAAAAAATTGGAGCCATTGTGGAGAAAATATTGAAAACGTCGTTGAGCATTCCTGTCCATTGTCAAGTCCTCCCTCTCCATAAAATCAAAATATCGGTTTCAAATTCTCAGGGCCGCGAGCTCGACCAAATTGATGGAGAAATGCCAATTTTGAAAAAGAAAATCATATGAACGGTTTATGCGCTATTGTTATCCACGGAGGTCACACGTTTTGCATCAAACCAAGTTTTTCGTATAACAAGGAGCCACAAAACATGGGTTATGACTACGTAAAGCACTAGAAGAAGTAATTTAATGTACTTAAGATCAAGAGTTATCCGTTTTTTCGGTGTGAGGATTTCATAATACGATTTTTTTATAAAAATTGACACTTTTCGCTGCAACAATACAATACTTGCCCTTCAACTATCTAAGTACTTAGTGAACAATAAAGTAAAAACCCCCACACCCGGAACCATTCAGCAGCCTTTCCGAGGAACGCTGCTGCTCGCAAAACATTGGTTTAAATAAAGATATTCACACGAGCGGTCGCAGTGAAAATTATGATCATAGGAGATTTTATCGGATAAAAAAGAAGAAACCTGGTACGTCGATGGGCTTAATTTTGACTTAAGATTCCTTAAACAATTTCTGGCGATTATTCTCCATTGGATTAAAATGAAGAAAAAGTATCTTGTAAAGTAAATGACGACGTGTATTTGTTAGCTTACCTCATCTGCAGTATTATGCGACAAGAATAACTCTGTTCATCGAAGTGTAATTGTCCGTTAAATGTTTTAAATGTTAATATATTAATTATAAGTTCATGCAAAAATTATATATTATACGTAGTGGCATCAAAAGTATGAAAATATAGTATAAACAAAAATGAGAAATAATGAAACATCGCATTCTTTCTTATTTAATTAAATGCCACGATATATCTGTGGACAAGTTTTACTTTATCTAAACTGTAGAACAGAGAAAGTATTGCAATGCTTCAAAAAAGGTGATTTCCAGATTTTGACGGAAATACCCGTTTCTCTTTGACCATCTATGGCCCAATCAGCGCTACAAATTCGGTAATAAGTGTTGTACGTTAAGATAATTCAGGATTTTGTCAATATTATGCCAAAATATGATATTTTTTCATGTTGAATATTTTTATAACTTTGTTGTCCCAGTAAATTATTGAATTCATGGGGGCCTGCGACATAACTTGGCCTTTTTTAATCTACCGTGTATACCTTGTTAATACCAATAAAAACTTGTATCCGAGTTGTATTATATAATTCCGCGCAAGCAGCATTTAAATGACTTTTTTCATGTCTTCCCAAAATTTTACTGCCAAAGACAAGCAGGGCATAAAACAGATTCGCTTTAAAAAGCTTCTTCTCTTGTCTGCAGGTGTATTCTGACACACAGTTCGTGCTGGGCGTATTGAGAGCAGCGCGTGATCATGCACGCTACGGGTCTCCCACCCATGTGTACGAGTTTGCTTACAAAGGACGTGTCAACTTCCTCAGCCTGGTTCTTCCTAGCAAAGTGCAGGGCGTATGTCACGCAGACGAACTCAGTTACTTGTTCAACTTGGCGGAAGTGCCTCGACCTGAGCAAGGCAGTAAAGACGAGGTCACCAGACAGCGCCTAGTTCGCTTGTGGGCCAACTTTGCGAAAAATGGGTGCGTATATTGTACCAGGCTATCTCTTATGGTACCTTATATCTACTATCCTTTCTTCTTTTAGTATTATTTATTTTTACTCTCACTATAAAAATATATAAAAGGAAAATATGAATATTACACACGTCCCAGAATCAGCAATTTATTTCGGGTAGTAGTCGGCGCAGTCGTCTCATATGAGATGCAGGAAGAACTTACGCAGAATTGGGGTATCACTTCTACCATTAACTAATTTAACGAATGGTTTTTATTATTTCACTGACAACAATGGTCGTGATGTGACCAAATTTTATTACAATTCGCAACAACACAAAAAAATCAACACTTATTCAGTAGTTATAGTCTTCAAACATGAATTCTAAATTAAAAATATTATGATTACTTATCAGTCTGTGCCTTGTACTTTTTATATCCTTTCAAAAGTCATATTTCACTTTCTTTTTTTATTTAATTTTATTTATTTCCTGTTCAATTTTTATACAAATTTTTCAGGATGGTTGAAAACATTAAAATATCATAAAAGTTTTGGGAGATGCCATAAATTTCAATCATAATTACTGCTAATTATGATTATGTTTTAATAAAACTTGAAATAAAAACTTGATTTTTAATTCGAATTTAATATTTTTTATTAATATAAATGTTGAGTTTTAAGAGAAAAAAAATATTCAGAAAAGATTTAGAAATTTATTTACGGAGGGTGAAATATATCTTTGGGGAAGCGGGAACGAATACGTTTTAAGTTATAATTTTGCCCTAAATCGAAATGTTGATGAGCTGGAAATTTTGGTAAAGAGTTGAAGAAGTTTGAAGATTGAGTAATTATAAATTTCACTTTCTTCTTGGCGATTTCTGCGCGCTTGGCTAGAGTTACATTTCCGCCTTAGTGTCACTTGTCGCCCGTCCGTCCGTCCGGGACGACCATGTTTTACTCCTTCGCAATTTTTCACCACAATTTCGCAATCACAACGTCTCGAATCGTTTTCCATCCTCCAATGTATCGTTACGGCGTCTTCTCACCTTTTTCTCCCCCTACTAGCCAGAAACAAATATTCTTTTCAGCTGTCTTTTGTTTCTTTCATTGTTTTTATCAATTGCATCAAATCAATATTTCTTCGTAGTTTTACCATTTTACTAAACCACAATATATTTAAATAAGCATTTTATTGTTTAATTATTTTATTCAATTGTTTTCGTTTTACTTTTTTATTTAATTTAATTACTTTCGTGACGAACACATGACATTGTCACAATATTGAAGATTACTGTCAAAAACTTAAGTTGCCGTCAATGCAGTAATGAAAGACGCACCCAACAGAATTTCAGCAACAATAAATAAATGCTACACATTCGTACTGTAGAAGATGCGCCACGATTCTCTTCTATTGGACCAAAAAAGCATTTCGATCACGTGAACGTTTTTTCTCAATTTACTTAAGATCACTTTTCAACTACCAAGGTCGTATAGCGACCACTGTTAGTAACATTGGGGGTAACGGTAACGTAATACGGCAGCGTTGTCAAGGTCGATGCCAAGAGTGGGAGTCCGTGGCACGAGTGCCACAACTAAATCGCCCCTCCACGCAGTTCATCACCCCGCCACTAGAGACAACGCCATCCCTATTGCAAAACGGCGTGGTTACTAATAGTTCCCTTTCCCGGCGCTAGTGACGCAGAGAAGCTGATGGCATGAGGCCACAACGCGTGCCACGGCCACCAGTAGCAGACCTTGACACCACTGGTAGACGAACACACACAAACTCCCATGTCCCGACTGGGATTCGCACACGCGACCCTTCAGGTACGAGGCGGTTGCGGCTCTGCTATCCGGGCCGGCCGTGAGCATGTTATCAGAAAAGTTCACAAATGGCGCGACGTGTCTAATCGAGAACTTACGTCCCACGTAACAGCTACATTTTCCATAACACTACGTTTGTCTCACTTGGTGAAATGCAAACTACTCATCTGATATATCCCGCTTTAAAACTTAACACAGCCCATGAAAATTGCTCTTCCAATAAAATATATCTCATTAAAACATTTAGTGAAATATATTCGTAAATATTTAATTAGAATGAGTCTCTATTATTGATTACATGATATGTTACAGAAACCCAACTTCTTCACGTGATGATTTAATCAAAGTCGATTGGCCGCAGTTCTCAGAAGCAGCGACGAATTACCTGAAAATTGGTGAAGAACTCGAAGCGAATACTGGTCTCTTAAAGGAACGTATGATGTTTTGGAAGGGCATGTACAGCAAATGATTTAACAAGATTGTTTAGAAATGGAATGTTGCAATTTATAGATTTTTTCAAACCAAAATTGTACTTCCATTTTTTGAATCGCATAATGCAATAAAAATTCAATATAAAATAAATCTTAATACTTCTTTTATTCAACATTCAAAAATGATGTCAATATTTTTAATTAAATCTGACACTATTGGAATGACAGGAATTCTTCCACTATCCCGTCAAAGTTCCTGGTATCAAAGCAAAAATGAGCATTTGAATTCCCTAATTGCATCATCAGCTGCAATTTTCGATCAGTGTGAAGTAAAATTTATTTCGCTATGGGTAAATAGTATCAACGTGTATTTGTTGTTTTTTCATACAAATCCAGTTTTACTCCAATTTTGATGATTTTTTTCACGCTTATCCCCTTGGAACACGAGAAGAGTCACTGCGTTCACGAGATTTTGAAAATCCTAACCTAATTTCTGTTTCCCATCACCAATTAAAGAGTTTCGTCAAAATCTCAAACCACGAGGAAATCGAAATTATTTTCAGAAAACCCAAGAAGTTTCCTAGTGAGCATTTTGACTCACTCCGATTGAGGAGTAGAACCTTAAAATACTGATCCTAAATTGAAAATGAGTTCTGTCGGGGAGAGGGGGTGGGGTGACGGACAGGTATCGGGGTGAAGGAAGGATGGTAAAGTGCGGCGGTATGGCAGAGAGGTAAATTAAATTGCTTCCGTTTTATACTATTTGGTGTTTAATGAAAAAGTGCACAAATGCAGACTATTCTTGCTTGGAAGAGCAAAGTTTCACAATCAGCCCGCAAACAATGTAGTAGGAGTCTTCAAAGAGGGTCACATTTTTAGAACGAGAAAGGCAGAAAGTGATGAAATCTAAATCATGATTTCTGCATTACATTTTGCTATTCAATACTTAATTAATCCATGTTTTCTTTAAATCATCAAAGGATAGTAAACGGCTTTTTTACTATTAATAAAAGAAATGTCAACACAATGCTACTGCTGGGTAAAGAATTACCCCTTAAGATTTGAGACGAAAATAATGCAAATTCATAATTATGACATGGCGGGAAATCAGGGGTACATTCAACCACAACACACATAACTATTTTCCATAACACACAAACAATGCGTCCTAGAGCCTCAAACCCAGATTTTCATGCCCGCACAAGGAAACAAGTTATATTTTTATGCCGTTATACAAACTAGTGGTGCTACAGAATGGCATAGACTTTCCCGTTTCTTAGTTTTCTATTTTCTTGGGTCTTCGCTAGCTATTCGGAATTGCCACATACTCTTTCATACCAGCTACCATCTATCATCGCCAAAAGTACATTTTTTTGTCATTTTCTTAATTTTTCGGTTTCCTATTGGTAGAACAGAAACATTAATTTTAGAATATTAAAGAACACAAAAACCTAGCCGTAAATGGCAATTTTCTTTTAAAAATTATGTGCCGTTTAAGAGAAAATGGCGTTTTAGCACTACTAAAAATGCGAAATTTGAAGCTCATTTTCACACAAAATTTTTAAGATTTCAAAATACTTTATTTGATGTTATTTGAAGCACTTACACTCACAAATATAGTAATCTTTACAAATTGCGGATAATGTGCATATTAAAGAGTGAGAGATCTTTCAAAAAATTTACATTTATATAATTTTTGAAAAAACAAAAAAACTCAAAATAAACTTTACGTCATATTAAAGAGTGTAATTATCACTATCTGTTACAAACGTTTCAAGAAAAAATTTTCAGCCATATATGAGAAAATGGCGTTTGAGCATTTCTGAAAATGCCGAAATTTGAGCTACTTTTCACAGAAAACGGTTGTGTTTTCGAGAACCTTTACTTGATCTTATTTAAAGCATATATACTCGTAAATATAATAATGTGAAAAAATCGTCGATAATGTAAATATTAACGATGTGAGAGACAAGTAAAAAAATTTACATTTTTTGTAATTTTTGAAAAAACCAACCGATAGACCAAAAATGGCTTTTATGTCATTGATAGAGTACATTTACCACTATCCCTACCAAAAGTTTAAAGAAAAAATTTGGAGCCGTTTTTGAGAAAATCTTGTTTTTGTAATTTTTTAAAATTGCACATATTGCACGCAATATTAAATGGGAATAACTTGTATATGAATATTTTACCTAAAAAGACTAGTTAGATTACGCTTAAAAAGTATTTGTATATCAAGTTTAAGACTTTTGTGGAGATGAAATCGAATCGAAGATTTACCAAGAAGCAAAGCAGAACGTTTAGATCTTCACCTCGGCATAGCCAAGACATCAACGATGATGATACAGAAGAATGAATCGTATCTCAAATTTAGTAAGGTATCTTGCACGTGCTTTGGGAGGGGAGTGATCAGATCTGACGCATGAGATAGGTTAAAATGGAAACTACTGATTTATTTGAAGTCACTGTAAATTTTTCACGAATAGTATGATTTTCAGTGAGCGTGTTTTCAAATTTTCATTTTTAATGAAACTGTGGGATTTTTTTCAACGATATCATTTCTTCAATAAGGTTTTCGTTAGAGCGGCGATTCTGATGTATTTCGAAACCATCCACCGTGTAGATCCCCATTCGATGTAGTACAAGAACAAATAACTAGATGTGCTTTGGAATGGCAGAATGATCGCCCATGGTTAAGACCTTTTCAGTTTTCAAAGCCTATTCTAATTGGGACCTAGACTATAGTAACGTCAAAATTCGGTGTCTTGTCAACAATATTGCTATAGAATCTGCAGTTTACCCTTCTTGACCCTTAAAAACGTATATGCAAATATATATCCTAACAACTGAATGTTTTATGAATAGAACAACACGAGTCAGATGATGAATTAGTACGTCGGTGTTTATTGTAATAGTTTAGCCATCTATTACAAATGAAATAGGTAAATAACATGAAGTGACCATTGGTTATGAACCGGGTATAGAACTTATGTAGAAACTTCCAGAGCGGAATATAGAAAAACAAGTGAAGGTGATCTAAGAGAAAACGAGTATTTCAGGCGAGCATGTGAACGCCGTGGTTAATTAATGGTTGCATGTTACTAGTCAACGCACAAAATTATAAGGAACACAATAAAGTTTGTTTCAGCTAAATCGGGTCACAGAAACGCATAATATCGCGAGTTTTGTGATCATGACATTGATTTTAACATGTTACAGAACTAAAACAACAATGGTCGTGACGTCCCTTCAGAAAAGTTTGGGATATACTAATAAATTAAACGAAAACTAGTGTGTCTACCGAGATTTGGCATATACCAAAGTATTCCGTGGGATACGGCCAAATTATAAACGTGGTGACACAATTTTAGGACGCCGAACATTAATAGATAAACATTATGTTACATGAGTTAATTGAGAAATAAACGAGCGATGTTTGTAGGCATGAGACGCACGAAAAAGCATTCTTTTAACAAAATGAAGCGAGAAAAGTGATGTCTAAGAAGTGGAATGGATACGAAATTTTAATTGGGAATTTTACAATATAATAAGACAATCCAGGAAGTGTTAGAAATTAATAATAAACTATTTTTATAAGTTATAAAGCAGAAGACAGTAGAGGCGCTATTGTTTTGTTCGGAAAAAAGCTATAAATGCTTTAGGACAACAATGGGAGAGAGACGAGGGAATAGCTTGGTAGCGAGAGGCAGAATCCGCGTCGCTTGTTGCAAGAATAATTTTAAAAATTTGGATTTGTAATTTTTGATGAAGTGTTCTCTTCTGGACTCGTACTAGTGAACTATTATAAACTGTGAGAGGAGTGAATAACTTCGTGGCGAGTTGTACTCCGCGTCACTCGTGATATTATTTTAACACGCGAACTTATAAAATTTCGAGAAGGTGTTGCTCCTTCGGACTTGTATTCGCAAGGTGGCGGAACTGTATGCCGTGTGATGTGAACTATTTTAGTGGTAATATATAAGCTATGCCACGCGCGATCCTAATTTTGAGTTTTGTGAATTTTGAAAGTTTTTCACTAATGTTTGGAACTGGTGTTACTTCGACCATTGAAAAATCGAAGCGGGTGTCGCCGAACGAGGTGTGCCGAGGTGCAGCAGACTCGAGCGCGTCTTTGCATATCGTCGCCGTGGTCAGTGCCAATTTGGGGGGCACTGGTAATTCGGCGCTAGCAGGCAGCAGTGGAGCAGAGTTCTTACGCATGACGGCGTGAGATCGTGTGTGTGTGGACCTGGTCGCCGCTTGGTTAACAACGCAAGGGAAGTGGAATATTTTTTTTGTTTTGCAACACTCCAGTGAAGTCAATGACTTTGATTTCTTTGCTCTTGGGAAGAATAAATGGTTTACAAAGCCAAAACTGGAAACATTTTGGGGGGATTGCAATGTAATGGGTGTGGCCACAGTATTGAGCTCATTATTTCGTAATAACATTTGGGTATAATATGTTTATTGATTTTTGTGATTTTTATGATATCGTGTTTTGTTGATGTTGTGTGGTATTGATTCTTTTATGAGGGTATTAATGTTTCTGTTGGTTAAAAGAAAATAAACAAACGAGATTTTGAGTTCTCGTTTTGATGTTACGTAACCGGTGTTTTTATCACATAGCTAGCTGATCCTGGTCCCTGCATTGGCGTGGCGCTTGTGTTCTGTAGAGAACAAATCACGGCCCGCCCTGATAAATTTATGTAAACAGGAAAACTCCGGATAGTAAAAAGGGGGGGCACAGTGGTGTGCATTGTAGATATTACAGGTGATCAGCAAGGAAGTTTTTCGTGATCAACAATAGGAGTTGAGAGGGGAGATTTTCATTACATTAGTGCCCAGTTCGTAGGGCGTTTTAGTAAATAGGAAAGGGGGTTTTTTCGTTGCATTGGCGCCTGTTTAGTGGGCGTGATCGATATCAGTACAAGTGAGAGGGGTTTTCGTTACATTATATA
>JAHLJT010008756.1:13991306-14013761 GCA_031308135.1 Acheta domesticus | reverse complement strand
CGTTTAAACGCCATTTTCTTAAAACGGCTTCATTTTCCAAAGAAAATTGCCTGTAGGACGGGGTTTTGCTGTTCTTTAATGTTCTTTCAATAATATTTTGTTCTACTATTAGGAACCAAAAAATTAAGATAATGTCGAAAATGGGCGGTTTGGAGGGAAAGCCACACTTACTCTACCTATAAAATATAAACATTTCAGTAAATTTACGACTGAGAAATATAAATTTAGTATACTAGCGTACCCGTGCGAGAACTCTCGCACATTAAATTGCACTCCCTTCCCTATCTATCTTTTCATTTCCGTATTAAGAAGGAAAGTTGTAAACGATTGTGTTAATTTGTTTAAAAAGTATATAATGGTAACTTCCGATGTATTTATAGAATATCAAATAAAAAGAAAAACAATGAAACTGATGTTTGAAAACAAATTTGAATAAATTCAATATTATAGGCAAAATCGTCTTGATCAATCCACAAAACTTTTAGACACAGTATGTAAAATACTTATACAATCTTCCTTGACAGATTTCGTATTCCTTGATAGCCACATAGATTTTTTCTGATACTTTTTACTCTTGATAATGCTGCGTCAAGTTTGCCGTGCGAATATACAGCATCAGGCAAGTACTACTCTACACTTTAGAATAATATTTAACTTCATTGCCGAATTGAGAGGAACACTCGTGCAATTCAATCGCCTAGAATATTAGTTTAATTGCACTTACAGTTGCAGATTCAGCACGTCTCCGAAAAGGTGGGATTGCATCAAGAAGCGCCGGACCAACAAAATGTAATAAAATGTCCCAGAAGCTCTCATTGTATATTTAGGGTGCGAAGAATCTTTCTGTGAGGCTTTTTGGCCCTAAAATTACAGAATTTAAGTCCCTAGTACGCTTTGTTTAGGAGTTATTAAACTAAATAGATTTTTAAAATTCTTCCTGGGTATTGCAAGTTGCTTTGACATAAATATTGAGATGCCTTTTTTTCAACAAATCGTTTCAGATTTTTAAGTCAAAGTGCAATTGGCCACGTCAACGTGAAATCTCTTCCTTTAGAGACCTCATTTACAAAGATTCTAGCATGCGAGAGCCGCAAAATGCATCTATACTATTGAAATAATACAATAGAGGATTTTATATAATGTAAACAAAAAACATGAGGTGATGAAGCAGCATCTGGACTATCGTATGATGTGGCAACTATAATTTCCCTTTGTTGTCTAAGAAATATTTAATACAATTCCATCTAACATTAAAGAACCTATGCAATCTGATTCCTGCAATGTTTCGCATTTTTCCTTAGCACACTTCAAAATATTCTTCTCTGCTTGCTCTCACTGTGGGCTGATCTTACACACCGAGTACATTTCTTAACTGTTTTCGTAGCTGTGGAGAGAGATAACATATCACATTTCATTAAAAAAATTGTATGTGTGAGAGGAAATAGGAAACAAAATACTGCAAAAAGCAGACTAATCTGTACTGTAATCTGTAACGCTGTTCTTCAGTGATTAATAAATCAATCTACTTAATAATAAATTTAACTTGCTTCTACATAACATCTACATTCTTTTACTGACGTGCTTAAAATAGCATTACTGAATGTACCAAGAGGAAAGTCCCTCATAGTTTTCAAGCAAACGGTTCAACTTATTTTCTGCAAAAATTTCGTACAAATGCAATATTATGACTGAACACGCTGACTTGAAAATGTGACCTAATCACTGCTCATAACGAAAATACTGGCACAGGTGAAAAACATACCCAACCGGTTAATCTCGGGATTACTGTGCACCTACTTCTTCACTATTAAACGAGAGAGGGATCCGTTTCACTTCCATTCGGTGCGCAGGGATGTTATCGTTCACCGGACAGGAATCGTCTATACTATATTGTTTTTATTACTAAACCTAAAAATATAATCTTCACTCTTCACCGTTTAGAACCGTTCATTCTTTGCCAATATTGTTTCTTTCTTCTTTTCGACGAAGAACATCAAAAGATTTAAAAGCTTTTCTCTGTCAATTATAGTTTGACTTAGTTTCACGGCCTCCTGCGCCAAACCTTCTGATAGAGGTGGTATTGGTAATTTCGGTGAGCTCTGGATCAGGAAAACGGAATAGAATGTCTAGTAATATCTCCTTTTGTAGATTCTAATGTGGGGAAACAATTCTTTGAGGCCTTCAAAGATTTCAAGTTTTAAAGCCCTAGAACTCTTCGTTTTGAAGTTATTGAACTATAGGTATTTTGACAATGGGGTCGTTGTGCTGCGGGTTGCTTAAATCGAATATTTAGAAGCGTGTTTTTCAACAAATCCTTCACATTTTGAAAGTCAAAGTTCAATTCGTCACGTCTCGTGAAATTATCTTTCTTTAGAGACCTCATTCATAACGATTGGTTACATGTGAGAACCGCAACGGAAAGGTATACTACTGAATAATAACAGGCGACGATTAAAATTAAGGGCATCCATTTACTCCTTTACACCTTTTCCAAGGCTCCACAGCCGGCGGAATCTTGGACTGGCGTACGAGATGCCACAAAAGTTGGCAATATGTGTCTGCACTATGACGTCCTTGAGAAGAAAATACAGGGAGACGAGGACTGTCTGTTCCTGAACATCTACACCCCCCAATTACCCTCTGAAAGTAACAAAGACCTCCCTGCCCGTGATGGTGTACATCCATGGTGGCGGATTCGCCATTGGCTGTGGCGATATTTACGAACCGGAACCATTCATGGACAAAGGGTGTCGTGGTTGTCAATTTGAATTATCGGTTGGAGCCCCCTAGGTATGTAACCAGTGATATAAACCAATGGTATAGGTAGTTTTTAACGATACAACATAGTCCCTTTAGCTGAGTTATATCCACCTTAATTATATATTTTGGAAATTCCCTGCAAAAGAATAGATATAGAAAGCTAGTTTAGTAGACGATGGAGGAGAAAAACTGTTTATTATTTGTTAAAAAAAATAAGAATTGGTGTTGGAAATAAGAAATCTCACAAAAATGTTTCAAATACCTTTCCTTGCTATCGTATGAGCATTCACTTGCTTGAGAACTTTTGCTGCGTTCCTATGTAGTGTTTCTTTGACAATATTCTGCGAATCGCTTCCTCAAAAGTTCCATTTCTTTGAGACTACTCGAGTTATTTGCGTTACCTTTATTTTTAGGCATCCCAATGACAAACATCTAGTGGGAATTGGTGAACGAGGGAGACACAAACCTCAAGAAATATATTCTCTAAAATCCCTTCCAGAAATTGAGACTATGCAATATGTGATGTTGTCCCCACCTGCTGAAACCAATAATTTCTTTCATCATTTCTAGAAGGAATATAAAATCTCTCAATATGTTCTGGTACACTTCCGCATTACTGTTTCTTCTTCGAAAAAAGTTAACCAATTGGCAAAATGAAACGACTCACCAACATCGATTTTTTCTTAATGTAAAGATCTATCTTCTGCTTTCTATGGTCTCTCGAAATCCGGTAGCCTATTATTCTGTTGGCTAACTTATCTATTCAGAGGAAAACAAAAGAGTCATCACCAAAAACCTATAAAGAGTTTCAAGAAGTTCGCCAAAAACTCATCGTAGGAAATTAAAATATTTCATGTGAGCAGCCCGATCAGTAACTTTCAGATCATGATATATTGGCTGTTAGAACTCGCACATTTTCGGGTGCCTTTTTCACTTTCGCACATCCATACAAAAGATTTCTCAGCTACTTAATTTCCTTTTATATGTATCAATCAAAGAAAGAAAGAAAGAAAGAAAGAAAAGAACTTCTCGATCTTTGCTTTGGGTTTGTTCCGTAACTACTGTATTTCTGCCACTCCCGGTCAAACAAACCTCCTGTCTCGCAAAAGCCCTTTACCAGCCGAAATATAGAAGTGGTTTGAAATATTCTGAATAACCATTTTTTTTCTGAAAGCTTTCTGGCATCCTTTGAAAGATGAGAGTTTGCAAATACTCTTCCACTACAAATTAGCATTGCTCTATTCTGAAGCGCATGTACTCTCAGTTCAAAACAGAAACTTACACAATGAAGGAACGACTATTTTGTTTTGACTATGAAAAAGAAAAAAAAGAAGTATATTTGTGGCGAGACTCAGACAATTAGGTGACTCTTCCGCCTAAATATAATATGGCCCTGGCATAAAGGAAACGGGTGGCAGTCAAGGGCATGTCACAGAAATGCAGTCGAAGGACCGGTCGCAGAAGAAGTGTTGCAATGCTTTTATTTTTGCCTGGAACACCAGGGTTGCATTTGAAACTGATCATCCTCTTCTATACCCATTCCGGTCGATTTTTGTAATATTTCAGCGCATTTTCTGGAGCGGGTTCTTTGTGAGTGAGAATTTCATGTTTCTGGGTGCCTCGTCTACTTTGGTGATGAGTCGCGGCCGATGGGTTGCGAATTAGGAGGGGCGGCACGGAACCGTATTTCCTATCACATATATTTTACCTCTTCAAAATATTCTTTAACGCGGAAAGCTATAGAAAGTAGTGTGCGACCGATTTGGACGAATCGGGATTTTAATCCTTGACTAAGACAACTTTCACGTTGCTAAATGAAGATACAATTGTGTTAAAGAGAAAATAGGAGATTTTTTAAAAATATTTCCAGCAAACATTTAGTAATTTATGAAATCAGTTGAAAGGGTCGATATCCCTAGCTTAGTTAATGGGCGCAGACTCTGCCGAAGAAAACCCTAAGAGCAGCACGCTGCCTTTAGTTATGACATTACTTTAATTCTTGTAAAAAGTTCTTCTGGAACTGCCCTGATATTGTAAAATTGTATTATTTCTGGTTTTGCCTAATTTTTCAATTGTTCTATTGAGTATCATCCCATTCCACTTAATATTTTCATCACTTTTCCTTAATATAAATTAATTACGTGTTCGAAATTCATATTACAGAATTACTTCTCGTTTTCAGGATTCTTGAGTCTCGGGACACTGGACGTGCCCGGCAACGCAGGACTCAAAGACCAGACCATGGCCCTTCGCTGGGTCCAGGAGAACATCGCGGTCTTTGGGGGCGACCCTAACAACGTCACCATCTTCGGAGAGAGTGCAGGGGGCGCATCTGTGCACTTTCAGCTGCTTTCCCCCCTGGCGAAAGGTAAACCAACCGAATTGCGTCTCCTCTTAAATCGCGTACAACAATGGTGTCAGGATCTTCTACTGGTGGCTGTGGCACGCTCCGTAGCCACGAGCTTCTCTGCGCAACTAGCGTCGGGAGAGGAAACTATTAGTATTGTCTCTGGTGGCGGGGGTGACGAACTGCGTGGAGGGGCGATTTCGTCGTGGCACTCGTGCCACAGACGCTCGCTCGTGACATCGACCTTGACAACACTGGCGTACAAGATCCTCCCTTAATTTCGAGAATGTTCAAAACATTTACTGGCTTAATGCATCCATGTGAATGAAGATATTTCACTTAAGAGATTGTTTTACAATATCATAACAACAGTAATTCCCTGTTTTGCGGAAAACTGCATTCTTCATGTCGATTGATATATTAACTCGTTCCACCGCTTTGTTAAAATTCTCACTTTTACCACTATCAAGGGTCGCAGTCATATCAGGAGTACTCAGAAACCAGTGATGATACTTTTTGTAGAGAGAAGCGACTATTCCGTGTGGAAAATGAAAAAAAGATTTCGAAAATCGAAAGCGAGTTCGAAACGTTATGCAAGTCTAAGTGTGCAGTAATGCAATAAAAGAATAGCCTAAGGAAGTCATTTTAGTTCCCTAGAACACTTTATATTAATAAATAAACGTCCCCGTGCCAGTTTCAAGGATAATTAATTATTATGTTTTCTTATTACCTACCACGTTTTTCAGATATGCGCCTGTAAGTTCCCAGTTCATCTACTAAAACTTCAACCAAAAAAAGTTCTATAAGCAAGTAAATGTTGTCCTCAAGTTCTCGTAATTCAACTAGTTGCTTTTCACTGGATAATTTTAGACTTACTCTCCTTTTCCCATTCATGTCTTATTGGTGCAGTTTAAAAGAAAGGAAATGAGCAAGTAAATATATCACATTTCTCAATAGGATGCCCAAATGTTTTTGACATATTAGTATTAGTCTCAAAAGAATCTAAAACGTTTCCTCTTTTTGGAAGCTGATATGTTTAGTTCAACTAAAAAATATCATTAAAAATTCGAGTTGTAGTTAGCCTTATTCTCAAATCTGGTAGCCATGTCCCAAGCAATGTCAAATGTTTTTCTGTGCGTAAAGGATCAATAATTTCGGCAGGACCTCTCTCCAATATTCTCTTTAAATAATTCTCTCTTCCTTGCTCAGAATTGTTTTAAAGATCTACAATTTGAAACATATTGTTTGAAATTTTTCCATTGGGAAAATTCATCAGAGAATAATCAGTCCTATTTTGGAAAATTTTTTTAGAGGATTCTCACATTTATCTCAACCGTTAATGAGTATTTTCCTTTATAACATTTATCTGATACCGTTGATTTACTTCGATTTTAATTTTTTCAAGCATTGTTAAAACATTTCTAAATTGTTAAAAATATTCAAAATCTTAGAGTTAGCATTTCCTGTTTGAACCACAAATACATTCTCTATTTCTAAAAACTGTACTTAAATATTTTCGAACTCTTCCCAAAATAATTGATATTTACCTTCTCTCATTGAAGTGCACAAACTCCTACTTATTGTTTCCATTCTGATAAATATTTATTAATAGTTACTTCAGCCTTGACAAAATGTTTTTGTAATTTACTGTTTGCGTTCTTTGCTCTAAAGTTTTAATTCCTTGTAATTATTAAAATTTGAAAATAGTAACTTCAGTAAACCCACAAAACGATTAAACTCAATTTCAAAAATGAAATGAGAAACAATGAGCAAATTGAGCTGACAAAACTTCACTAACTTAACAGGCTACAACACTAGTTTCTAAAATTTTCCTTAATTACATTTTTGAATTGTAACAATGTTTAAATAGCAATCTTCAATAGGTCCTTCAACTACCCAACATTCCTCCATTCTACCATGTATTTGTCGTTTTTCTTCCCGGGCGGAAACACCATTATATGTGCGATATTTACTTAATCACAACAGACGCCACTGATCGATAGGGTTACTCTAGTGTAGCGGTTTAGTTGAACATCATAAGAAGAACGTCATTTAGTTGAATATCATTTGATGTTGGAAATGAAATTTCAAACATCAAAAAACATTTATCTACTCTAAATTACTGTATGAACTAGAAATGATGTAACTTTGCTTGCTGATGCTCCCTTGATCCTTCTGATAAAAGTGTCCAAAAGTGTCAAAAGTGAGACTTTGAGAACAAAGTATATTTGAATATTGCATTTTTACTGTTGACACTCCAAGAACTGCAGCACATATCCTTGGTGTAATCTTAAACTTCACTCAAGCACTTAACATCAAAACCACTGGCGAATGCACTACATTTACATGAACTCCTAACTGAATAGTGATAATGGGGCTATTTTCAGCTAGAAGACCGAATACTAGTACAGGCTCAAACGTCTACACCGGTTCAACTTGTACGTAAAAGTGAAAGAAATGGTTCCGGACACGGAGTAAAATTTCGTACACAGTGATTCAGAGTTGCTATCCCGTTAGCCGTTCGAGGCGAGAATGATTCTCTCTATGATTTAGCCATTTACTACATTGCTAACTCTTAATCTTTGATTCATCTGACTCCGTTATCCTTCGTGCAGTGAAAGGTAAAAGCAAACCAACCCTCTAATGGTGCTCTCCAGAAAGAATAAGAACATAAAGGCGAAAGCCTCGCTTCTAGTATACGCTGAGAAGTGAATTTGGACATATGCGGCAAAACTGCTTAAGTTAGAATCTATTTACACGCTTCCTTTTTATGAACGATTCTCGTGTTTAGCGAACACGCGCATGCGCAGTATGTCCTCTGAAACCTCAGAAGCAACACAGCACCTGCCTACGTTCGCTAAAAGTCCGGAGTCGTTCGTCGAACGAAAGAGTGTACGATTGAGTCTACGATTTCTTCTCTGGTCCTGCTCGTGGCAACGGATGTGCCTCAGGAATCAGGTTCAAAACTAGCGACAAGATGCATAGCGTAAGATTTTCAAAGGCGTTTCGTAGCAAAAAATAAATAATAAAAATAAAATTGATTTCAATTAAAAAAATCATAAATAGTTTAATTGGTTAATGTATCATGGCCGAATATAGAATGAATATTTATATATTATAAGTTGGTCATCATCATCATCATATTAAAATACAACTAGAATGAATATTTCTGTGCATTCTTCTTCTAGAAATTTATAATAGTTCTGACAACTCAGGTAAAATGTTCATGGCACTTTTCAAAGAGATTATTTCTATGGTACCGTGCACTATCATCGAAAACAAACTTCGCGCAAACCACACCGGAATTCTGACATTGGAATTCACAGAAATTGAGAGGTTTGATTCATCGTTATGAATTGTTAGTTTCAATTTCACTTCACTTATGGTGCAACAATGAACCCAGTAGGGCTGTTACACAACTTGAATAAATGTGTCAACCTGTTTCAGGTCTCTTCCATCGTGTGATCGCACAAAGTGGCAGCGCCTTCTGCCCTTGGGCCTTCATTAAAGATCCCATCGCCCGAGCCAAGAGCTTGGCTCTGGCGGCGGGTTGCGACCCGAACACTGCGGAGGACCCTGCCGCCTTGGCCAAATGGCTGCGCGAGGCACCCGCTTTGTCTCTCATCACCCACATAGGCGCCTGCTTCACAGAGGAGGAGATGGCCAAGGCCATGATCCTGCCCTTCGTGCCCTGTGTGGAGCCCGATCACCCCGGAGCCTTCTTGCCCAAGGAGCCTGTAGCACTGCTGACCAGCGGCAACGTACCTAAACTGCCTATTGTTTTCGGGATAACCAGTCATGAGGGCATTCTGTTTCTTCCAGGTAAAATGTTCACCTTAGCTATGTTAGCGTATGCTAGAGTTCGGAGTTTGCATTTGAAGCTATCGGAATCCATTGAATGCTAACGAGAAAATCGACGGTGTTGGATCTTTACTTCCAGTTAATTGGTTTGGTTTCACAAGGCCGTTGCTTAGATGAGAATTCGAGATGTGAACCACTACCATTTGATAGTCTGTGGTACCCTGTGATCGATTACACGCCGATAGTGGAGCATCACCTTATTAAGGATTGCAGGAGATCCTTTCTTTTCAGAGACACATTTTCGTCAATTAGTTCATCATATTAGTATTGTAATTATTTACATGGTCTGGCACGATCTTTATTTAAAGTAATATAAAGTAAATCTGCTGTTTTTCACGACCATCCGTAGTAGAATCCAGTTAGTAGTTCATGCTCCATAAATGAAAATATTATATCAGTTCGCCATGTTTCGGAGCTTTAATTTTTCTTCGTCAGGTATAAACCTGTCACATGGTCAGAGGCTGCATAGTTTTCTTTCAATTTCTGCACGCATTGGTAATGTGTGCTATAGATTTATTGTACTTAATATATTATTTCAGGAGCCTTGCTGAAGCTTGATTACTTCAGGAACCCTCCTGGTGGAAAGCAGATGACTCAGGACGAGTTAGAAGTTGCCGAGGCAAAGACAATGGCGCTGTTATCCTCACGCCCAGAACTCCTCCTTCCGGAGAACTTGCCCGGTCGGAACGATCCCAAAAAAGAAGCGCAACTGGTGCAGCGTCTGAAGGACTTCTTCTTTAACGGGAAACAGCCTTCAGAAGGGAATTTGTTGGCTCTGACAGATGTGAGTGCGAGAAATATGCTCACATACTTACTTTGCATCACTCTTGAATCAATACACTTCACTAAAGGGAACTAGCGGTGCTAAACTACGTATTTTACGGCATCGTCTTCAACGGTCACTAAACATTACGTGAAAATACATTAAAAAGGACTTTATTTAAAGATATAATTTGTGATAATAGATATTGAATTATAGATATTGAATGATTATTGAAATATATCTTTCTTCAATATTTTAGTTGAAGGAAAATTCCGAAAACATTTTAAACTTTCGCAATTTTCGAAACTTTATAAGAGTTCAACGAAAATCGGACCTAAGCTATTTTTGTGAGAGTACCTAGCTCTCCCCGAGAAAAAAAATAGAAAAATATTGGAGTAATTTTGGAGAAAATCTTGAAAACGTCGTTGAGCATTCCTGTCCATTGTAAAGTCCTCCCTCTCCATAAAATCAAAATATCAGTTTCAAATCCTCAGGGCCACGAGCTCGACCAAATTGATGGAGAAATGCCAATTTTGAAAAAGAAAATCATATGAACGGTTTATGCGCTATTGTTATCCATGGAGGACGCACGTTTTGCATCAAAATTATTTTTTCGTATAACAAGGAGCCACAAAACTTGGGCTCTGACTACGCAAAGCACTAGAAGAAGTAATTTAATGCACTTAGGATCACGAATTATCCATTTTTCCGGTGTGAGGATTTCATAATACGATTTTGTTTTACAAAAACTTGACACTTTTCGCTGCAACATTACAATACTTGTCCTTCAACTAAGTACTTAGTGAACAATAAAGTAAAAACCCCTAGACACGGAGACATTCAGTAACCTTTCCGAGGAACGCTGCTGCTCACAAAATATTGGTTTAAATGAAGATACTCGTATTCTCACGAGCGGCGCAGTGAAAACTATGATCAGAGGAGATTTTATCGGATAAAAAGAAGAAACCTAGTACGTCGATGGGATTAATTTTGACTTAAAGATTCCTTAAACAATTGCTGGCGATTATTCTCCATTGGATTAAAATGAAAAAGTATCTTGTAAAATAAATGACGACGTGTATTTGTTAGCTTATCTCATCTGAAGTATTATGCGACAAGAATAACTCTGTTCATCGAAGTGTAATTGTCCGTTAAAATGTTTAGGTTTAAACGTTAATATATTAATTATAAGATCATGCAAAAATTATATATTATACGTAGTGGCATCAATAGTATAAAAATATAGTATTAACAAAAATGAGAAATAATGAAACATCGCACTCTTCCTTCTTATTTAATTAAATGCCACGATATATCTGTGGACAAGTTTTACTTTATCTAAACCGTAGAACAGAGAAAGTATTGCAATGCTTCAAAAAAGGTGATTTCCAGATTTTGACGGAAATACCCGTTTCTCTTTGACCATCTATGGCACAATCAGCACTACAAATTCGGTAATAAGTGTTGTACGTTAAGATAATTCAGGATTTTGTCAATATTATGCCAAAATATGATATTTTTTCATGTTGAATATTTTTATAACTTTGTTGTCCCAGTAAATTATTGAATTCATGGGGGCCTGCGACATAACTTGGCCTTTTTTAATCTACCGTGTATACCTTGTTAATACCAATAAAAACTTGTATCCGAGTTGTATTATATAATTCCGCGCAAGCAGCATTTAAATGACTTTTTTGATGTCTTCCCAAAATTTTACTGCCAAAGACAAGCAGGGCATAAAACAGATTCGCTTTAAAAAGCTTCTTCTCTCGTCTGCAGGTGTATTCTGACACACAGTTCGTGCTGGGCGTATTGAGAGCAGCACGTGATCATGCACGCTGCGGGTCTCCCACCCATGTGTACGAGTTTGCCTACAAAGGACGTGTCAACTTCCTCAGCCTGGTTCTTCCTAGCAAAGTGCAGGGCGTATGTCACGCAGACGAACTCAGTTACTTGTTCAACTTGGCGGAAGTGCCTCGACCTGAGCAAGGCAGTAAAGACGAGGTCACCAGACAGCGCCTAGTTCGCTTGTGGGCCAACTTTGCGAAAAATGGGTGCGTATATTGTACCAGGCTATATTCAGGCTGTATTCAGTAGTTATAGTCTTCAAACATGAATTCTAAACTAAAAATATTATGATTACTTATCAGTCTTTGCCTTGTACTTTTTATATCCTTTCAAAAGTCATATTTCACTTTCTTTTTTTATTTAATATTATTTATTTCCTGTTCAATTTTTATACAAATTTTTCAGGATGGTTGAAAACATTAAAATATCATAAAATTTTTGGGAGATGCCATAGATTTCAATCATAATTGCTGCTAATTATGATTATGTTTTAATAAAACTTGAAATAAAAACTTGATTTTTAATTCGAATTTAATATTTTTTATTAATATAAATGTTGAGTTTTAAGAGAAAAAAATATTCAGAAAAGATTTAGAAATTTATTTACGGAGGGTGAAATATATCTTTGGGGAAGCGGGAACGAATACGTTTTAAGTTATAATTTTGCCCTAAATCGAAATGTTGATGAGCTGGAAATTTTGGTAAAGAGTTGAAGAAGTTTGAAGATTGAGTAATTATAAATTTCACTTTCTTCTTGGCGATTTCTGCGCGCTTGGCTAGTGTTACATTTCCGCCTTAGTGTCACTTGTCGCCCGTCCGTCCGTCCGGGACGACCATGTTTTACTCCTTCGCAATTTTTCACCACAATTTCGCAATCACAACGTCTCGAATCGTTTTCCATCCTCCAATGTATCGTTACGGCGTCTTCTCACCTTTTTCTCCCCCTACTAGCCAGAAACAAATATTCTTTTCAGCTGTCTTTTGTTTCTTTCATTGTTTTTATCAATTGCATCAAATCAATATTTCTTCGTAGTTTTACGATTTTACTAAACCAAAATATATTTAAATAAGCATTTTATTGTTTAATTATTTTATTCAATTGTTTTCGTTTTACTTTTTTATTTAATTTAATTACTTTCGTGACGAACACATGACATTGTCACAACATTGAAGATTACTCTCAAAAACTTAAGTTGCCGTCAATGCAGTAATGAAAGACGCACCCAACAGAATTTCAGCAACAATAAATAAATGCTACCCATTCGTACTGTAGAAGATGCGCCACGATTCTCTTCTATTGGACCAAAAAAGCATTTCGATCACGTGAACGTTTTTTCTCAATTTACTTAAGATCACTTTTCAACTACCAAGGTCGTATAGCGACCACTGTTAGTAACATTGGGGGTAACGGTAACGTAATACGGCAGCGTTATCAAGGTCGATGCCAAGAGTGGGAGTCCGTGGCACGAGTGCCACAACTAAATCGCCCCTCCACGCAGTTCATCACCCCGCCACTAGAGACAACGCCATCCCTATTGCAAAACGGCGTGGTTACTAACAGTTCCCTTTCCCGGCGCTAGTGACGCAGAGAAGCTGATGGCATGAGGCCACAACGCGTGCCACTGCCACCAGTAGCAGACCTTGACACCACTGGTAGACGAACACACACAAACTCCCATGTCCCGACTGGGATTCGCACACGCGACCCTTCAGGTACGAGGCGGTTGCGGCTCTGCTATCCGGGCCGGCCGTGAGCATGTTATCAGAAAAGTTCACAAATGGCGCGACGTGTCTAATCGAGAACTTACGTCCCACGTAACAGCTACATTTTCCATAACACTACGTTTGTCTCACTTGGTGAAATGCAAACTACTCATCTGATATATCCCGCTTTAAAACTTAACACAGCCCATGAAAATTGCTCTTCCAATTATATATATCTCATTAAAACATTTAGTGAAATATATTCGTAAATATTTAATTAGAATGAGTCTCTATTATTGATTACATGATATGTTACAGAAACCCAACTTCTTCACGTGATGATTTAATCAAAGTCGATTGGCCGCAGTTCTCAGAAGCAGCGACGAATTACCTGAAAATTGGTGAAGAACTCGAAGCGAATACTGGTCTCTTAAAGGAACGTATGATGTTTTGGAAGGGCATGTACAGCAAATGATTTAACAAGATTGTTTAGAAATGGAATGTTGCAATTTATAGATTTTTTCAAACCAAAATTGTACTTCCATTTTTTGAATCGCATAATGCAATAAAAATTCAATATAAAATAAATCTTAATACTTCTTTTATTCAACATTTAAAAATGATGTCAATATTTTTAATTAAATCTGACACTATTGGAATGACAGGAATTCTTCCACTATCCCGTCAAAGTTCCTGGTATCAAAGCAAAAATGAGCATTTGAATTCCCTAATTGCATCATCAGCTGCAATTTTCGATCAGTGTGAAGTAAAATTTATTTCGCTATGGGTAAATAGTATCAACGTGTATTTGTTGTTTTTCATACAAATCCAGTTTTACTCCAATTTTGATGATTTTTTTCACGCTTATCCCCTTGGAACACGAGAAGAGTCACTGCGTTCACGAGATTTTGAAAATCCTAACCTAATTTCTGTTTCCCATCACCAATTAAAGAGTTTCGTCAAAATCTCAAACCACGAGGAAATCGAAATTATTTTCAGAAAACCCAAGAAGTTTCCTAGCGAGCATTTTGACTCACTCCGATTGAGGAGTAGAACCCTAAAATACTGATCCTAAATTGAAAATGAGTTCTGTCGGGGAGAGGGGGTGGGGTGACGGACAGGTATCGGGGTGAAGGAAGGATGGTAAAGTGCGGCGGTATGGCAGAGAGGTAAATTAAATTGCTTCCGTTTTATACTATTTGGTGTTTAATGAAAAAGTGCACAAATGCAGACTATTCTTGCTTGGAAGAGCAAAGTTTCACAATCAACCCGCAAACAATGTAGTAGGAGTCTTCAAAGAGGGTCACATTTTTAGAACGAGAAAGGCAGAAAGTGATGAAATCTAAATCATGATTTCTGCATTACATTTTGCTATTCAATACTTAATTAATCCATGTTTTCTTTAAATCATCAAAGGATAGTAAACGACTTTTTTACTATTAATAAAAGAAATGTCAACACAATGCTACTGCTGGGTAAAGAATTACCCCTTAAGATTTGAGACGAAAATAATACAAATTCATAATTATGACATGGGGGGAAATCAGGGGTACATTCAACCACAACACACATTACTATTTTCCATAACACACAAACAATGCGTCCTAGAGCCTCAAACCCAGATTTTCATGCCCGCACAAGGAAACAAGTTATATTTTTATGCCGTTATACAAACTAGTGGTGCTACAGAATGGCACAGACTTTCCCGTTTCTTAGTTTTCTATTTTCTTGGGTCTTCGCTAGCTATTCGGAATTGCCACATACTCTTTCATACCAGCTACCATCTATCATCGCCAAAAGTACATTTTTTTGGTCATTTTCTTAATTTTTCAGTTTCCTATTGGTAGAACAGAAACATTAATTTTAGAATATTAAAGAACACAAAACCTAGCCGTAAATGGCAATTTTCTTTTAAAAATTATGTGCCGTTTAAGAGAAAATGGCGTTTTAGCACTACTAAAAATGCGAAATTTGAAGCTCATTTTCACACAAAATTTTTAAGATTTCAAAATACTTTATTTGATGTTATTTGAAGCACTTACACTCACAAATATAGTAATCTTTACAAATTGCGGATAATGTGCATATTAAAGAGTGAGAGATCTTTCAAAAAATTTACATTTATATAATTTTTGAAAAAACAAAAAAACTCAAAATAAACTTTACGTCATATTAAAGAGTGTAATTATTACTATCTGTTACAAACGTTTCAAGAAAAAATTTTCAGCCATATATGAGAAAATGGCGTTTGAGCATTTCTGAAAATGCCGAAATATGAGCTACTTTTCACAGAAAACGGTTGTGTTTTCGAGAACCTTTACTTGACCTTATTTAAAGCATATATACTCGTAAATATAATAATGTGAAAAAATCGCCGATAATGTAAATATTAACGATGTGAGAGACAAGTAAAAAAATTTACATTTTTGTAATTTTTGATAAAACCAACCGATAGACCAAAATGGCTTTTATGTCATTGATAGAGTACATTTACCACTATCCCTACCAAAAGTTTAAAGAAAAACTTTGGAGCCGTTTTTGAGAAAATCTTGTTTTTGTAATTTTTTAAAATTGCACATATTGCACGCAATAATTAAATGGGAATAACTTGTATATGAATATTTTACCTGAAAAGACTAGTTAGATTACGCTTAAAAAGTATTTGTATATCAAGTTTAAGACTTTTGTGGAGATGAAATCGAATCGAAGATTTACCAAGAAGCAAAGCAGAACGTTTAGATCTTCACCTCGGCATAGCCAAGGACATCAACGATGATGATACAGAAGAATGAATCCTATCTCAAATTTAGTAAGGTATCTTGCACGTGCTTTTGGAGGGGAGTGATCAGATCTGACGCATGAGATAGGTTAAATGTAAACTACTGATTTATTTGAAGTCACTGTAAATTTTTCACGAATAGCATGATTTTCAGTGAGCGTGTTTTAAAATTTTCATTTTTAATGAAACTGTGGGATTTTTTTTCCACGATATCATTTCTTCAATAAGATTTTCGTTAGAGCGGCGTTTCTGATGTATTTCGAAGCCACCTACCGTGTAGATCCCCATTCGATGTAGTACAAGACAAATTAATAGATGTTGCTTTGAATGGAGATCGCCATGGTAGATTCAGTTCAAAGCCTATCTCTAATTGGGACCTGACAAGTTACGTCAAATGGTGTCTTGTCAAATATTGCTAAGAAATCCTGCAGTTCACCTTACCTTAAAAACGTAATGCAACATATAATTATAACAACTGAAATGTTTATGAAAGAACACACGAGTCAGATGATTGATAGACGTGGTGTTTATTGTAATAGTTTAGCCATCTATTACAAATGAAATAGGTAAATAACATGAAGTGACCATTGGTTTATGAACCGGGTATAGAACTTTATGTAGAAACTTCCAGAGCGGAATATAGAAAAACAAGTGAAGGTGATCTAAGAGAAAACGAGTATTTCAGGCGAGCATGTGAACGCCGTGGTTAATTAATGGTTGCATGTTACTAGTCAACGCACAAAATTATAAGGAACACAATAAAGTTTGTTTCAGCTAAATCGGGTCACAGAAACGCATAATATCGCGAGTTTTGTGATCATGACATTGATTTTAACATGTTACAGAACTAAAACAACAATGGTCGTGACGTCCCTTCAGAAAAGTTTGGATATACTAATAAATTAAACGAAAACTAGTGTGTCTACCGAGATTTGGCATATACCAAAGTATTCCGTGGGATACGGGCCAAATTATAAACGTGGTGACACAATTTTAGACGCCGAACATTAATAGATAAACATTATGTTACATGAGTTAATTGAGAAATAAACGAGCGATGTTTGTAGGCATGAGACGCACGAAAAAGCATTCTTTTAACAAAATGAAGCGAGAAAAGTGATGTCTAAGAAGTGGAATGGATACGAAATTTTAATTGGGAATTTTACAATATAATAAGACAATCCAGGAAGTGTTAGAAATTAATAATAAACTATTTTTATAAAGTTATAAAGCAGAAAGACAGTAGAGGCGCTATTGTTTGTTCGGAAAAAAAGCTATAAATGCTTTAGGACAAACAATGGGAGAGAGAACGAGGGAATAGCTTGGTAGCGAGAGGCAGAATCCGCGTCGCTTGTTGCAAGAATATTTTAAAAAATTTGGATTGTAATTTTTGATGAAGTGTTCTCTTCTGGACTCGTACTAGTGAACTATTATAAACTGTGAGAGGAGAGTGAATAACTTCGTGGCGAGTTGTACTCCGCGTCACTCGTGATATTATTTTAACACGCGAACTTATAAAATTTCGAGAAGGTGTTGCTCCTTCGGACTTGTATTCGCAAGGTGGCGGAACTGTATGCCGTGTGATGTGAACTATTTTAGTGGTAATATATAAAGCTATGCCACGCGCGATCCTAATTTTGAGTTTTGTGAATTTTGAAAGTTTTTCCACTAATGTTTGGAACTGGTGTTACTATCGACCATTGAAAAATCGAAGCGGGTGTCGCCGAACGAGGTGTGCCGAGGTGCAGCAGACTCGAGCGCGTCTTTGCATATCGTCGCCGTGGTCAGTGCCAATTTGGGGGGCACTGGTAATTCGGCGCTAGCAGGCAGCAGTGGAGCAGAGTTCTTACGCATGACGGCGTGAGATCGTGTGTGTGTGGACCTGGTCGCCGCTTGGTTAACAACGCAAGGGAAGTGGAATATTTTTTTTTTGTTTTGCAACACTCCAGTGAAGTCAATGACTTTGATTTCTTTGCTCTTGGGAAGAATAAATGGTTTACAAAGCCAAACTGGAAACATTTTGGGGGGATTGCAATGTAATGGGTGTGGCCACAGTATTGAGCTCATTATTTCGTAATAACATTTGGGTATAATATGTTTATTGATTTTTGTGATTTTTATGATATCGTGTTTTGTTGATGTTGTGTGGTATTGATTCTTTTATGAGGGTATTAATGTTTCTGTTGGTTAAAAGAAAATAAACAAACGAGATTTTGAGTTCTCGTTTTGATGTTACGTAACCGGTGTTTTATCACATAGCTAGCTGATCCTGGTCCCTGCATTGGCGTGGCGCTTGTGTTCTGTAGAGAACAAATCACGGCCCGCCCTGATAAATTTATGTAAACAGGAAAACTCCGGATAGTAAAAAGGGGGGGCACAGTGGTGTGCATTGTAGATATTACAGGTGATCAGCAAGGAAGTTTTTCGTGATCAACAATAGGAGTTGAGAGGGGAGATTTTCATTACATTAGTGCCCAGTTCGTAGGGCGTTTTAGTAAATAGGAAAGGGGGTTTTTTCGTTGCATTGGCGCCTGTTTAGTGGGCGTGATCGATGTCAATACAAGTGAGTGAGAGGGGTTTTTCGTTACATTATATACACTCCCAAATCTTTGTATTTTAACACTCTTTAAACTGACTCACTATATTCGCTTCTCCAACGACCCCTTACACTAGTTTTCTCGACAATGATATGTCGAATGTTTTCAATACATCGATTACAACTCAACCAATGAAATAATGAACTAATGACAGATAAAAGCATTCACTCTATTAATTTTATTATTTTATTCAAATTTAGTGTTTATACTATAAAAATCGTTAGTAATAGCAAGCAATAAAACATCTGGAGCTTACTACCTTTCATATAAAGCAAAAATCACGATATTTGAGTGGAAGGCTCAAACTTCTAATTGAAAGCACTTAGCGTTTTGAATATAAAGATGTTTGAAATTTTCTAAGGTCAGAGGTTTTAATTAAAATTGGAATTATACTATACTTATAAAAGCATTTTCTTCTGTACGAGCAAAACATTTCAAGAGCAAAGTTTCAGCCATTTTCCAGAAACTTTTTAAAATGTCATGGGTATAGTAAGTAAATGAAAAAAGGAAAAGAAGGAGGAGAAGTGGATTCTGAAGAAAAGAAGAAGGAAAAAGTACAAGCAACTTGGCGCGCTCTACTAATTACTAAAACGCACGTTTACAATTTTTGTATTATTCTGTAAAGGTAATTCTGTTTTCCGTGGACCTTCGTCTGAAAATGCAAGGTCACTTCATCGAAGATAAAGCAACAGCCAAATGAGATAAACATGAGATAAACATTAGAGCAAACAAATCCCACTGGCATCGGTCAGTATCGTTAGAATTGTTTCACGTGGAACAGCATGTCGGGTTACATGACAGTGTCCGTGCGGCAGGGAGCCCTACGTGGACGCCGCCAGAAGACTCCCGCAGGGAACGTGTTTTTCAGCTTCCAGGGCTTGCCCTACGCCAAGCCCCCGCTCGGCGAGTTACGCTACAAGGTGCGTGTCTAGTTTATTAGTTTATTGAAAGCTGTGCATACCAAGTTACAAGTAATAATGGATAAGTTACTTTGGCTCAGATATCCAGTTTCATTTATTCGCTCCAATAAGACTAAATAGGGAATTTCTTATTAAATTTACAATTGTACTTAGCCATTTTACATGTACAATCAAAAAATTATTAAGAATAATAAAATGTAAATAAATTGCCCCAGGAATGTGATGCATATTGCTGCTATTATATGTGGTATGTTTATAACAAGCGTATTATACCATCATACTGTGACTATATAACAATGTAATAAGAACTATTCATGTTTTTTGTACCATTTTTTTGTAATACTTGTAATTATATCATGTGATTTTTACCATTTTGTAAGTATGAGCGATCACATGTTGGTACAAAAGATTAATAATTTTTGAATAATTCAAAAATTATTAATCTTTTGTACCAACATGTGGTCACTCATGATCAAGTCGTTGATATGCAACCTTAATAAATAAAGCAAAAAAAGGTACGTGTCATTCCTGGAACACTCGAATAACACAGGCACACTCAAAAAAAAGTTGACAGAGCCAAAGATTTGACATATGTTTCTCTACGTATGTTGACGCGCTGAATCTAAATCGGAAGCCAGAATTCGGCCACCACCTTATAGTTTTTTGTAAATCGCGAAAAACCACCATGAACTTGTATTTTTGTTTTCGGGGGTTGTTGTCTGACCCAAAGGTTTGACACAGGTTTCTCTATGTATGTCGAGGCGCCAAACCCGAATCTAAAGCAAGAATTGCGCCGCCACCTTCCAGTTTCTTTTAAATCGCGGAAAACCACGGTGAAATCGTAAATTGTAAAATGTAAAATTCTGGGTGGTTTTTCGCGATTTAAAAAAACTGGAGGGTGGTGCAGCAATTTGGATTTAGTTTCGGATTCAGCACGTCGATATACATAGAGAAAATGTGTTTAGTCTTTGGGCCTGGCAACTTGTATTTTTTTTGTGTCCCTGTGTAATCAATTACTTTCTTTCGTTCAGTGTTTATATGCAGTCATTACACTCCACCATTTGGGGACGTCAAAAATAGGGCCAAACACTTCAAAAATAGGGCCAAACACTAGTAATGAATTTCTCTAAGTGTTCTTGTAAGTTTTATCCGATTTGTCATATTCAATACGAATTGTACCAACTTAGTCGAGGATCTCTTCAACCTTCGAGTTCACATATTGAATGATAGAATTCGGCAAAAATCAACATAATGAAGTAAAATGTCATAGGGAGTGATTCGAGTTTATTTAGACTTTCTTGAAATCTAATTTCTTAGACCACAATCCATCATCCAAAAATCTGGAGCGATAATTGTCATATCCTGTGATTTTTTATCAAAAGGCATGATTAGGTATCTTTAAGCCACACAGTGAAACATTCCCCATATTGCACAATAGAGACGATAATTGGCACAAGAATTTACTAAAGTTTTGCCTTGTCTTGATAAACAGTTGTTTGAGACATGGACCTTAATTCGTGTTCAAAAACAATTTGTTATTTTTCCTTTCATGAACGCAGATTTCACGTCAGGGTGAGTATTGATATACCCACAAACATATACATATGATTTCGATATTTTGTTTCTAAATTCGTAAATAATTCTCACAATCTTATTAAAGTTAAATTATGAAATGACAACCTTTGGTAACCCTGTCAGTGTTTGTGTTCGAACCAAAGGAACTGCGTGTGCTACGTTAATCGAGCAGACTATCTCTAGCCCGTGATTACCCCAATCCCTTGATATACATCCTACGCTTTGATTTGTATTTTGCACATGGAGAGGCGGTGAACGCATGAGCTGTGGTAGAACGGCTTCTCCTTTCTTCCCGTATCCTTCTTTGGTGAATAAGGACTAACCCTTTGAGACGACTCCGGGCGGTCAGGCTTGGTTTTGTCCATTGTTCGTATATTTTTAACTTCGTTTTCGGCTAAATCTTAATTATAAATTAATAAAGACGGCAACTGTCAAATTTAATTGTGTTTCGCACGAATTTCATGTTATAGAACACTCCAATCGAACTTTGAAACATCCATGTTGAAAAACATCAATAGTTTTGGGTTTATTATCAAAAATCGATGTTCGATAATATCGATGTTTGATTATCGAGCTCGCAACACTAATTGCTGGCGCTGCGTAGGCTCCGGAGCCGGCGGATTCGTGGACGGGCATTCGGGACGCCACGCGGCTGGGCAACCCATGCGTGCACTTCGACCCCCTGACCCGGCAGCTGGTGGGCGACGAGGACTGCCTCTTCCTCAACGTGTACACGCCGCGCCTGCCTCTGGGCCGAGGCGTGCACCGGCCGCTGGCGGTGCTCTTCTGGATCCACGGGGGGGGCTTCAGCTCTGGCTCCAGCAACATGTACGGTCCAGAGCCGCTCATGGACCAGGACGTGGTGCTCGTCACCATTAATTACCGATTGGGACCGCTCGGTACGCAAACATCTAAAGAATAAACATCCACGTAATGTACAGTCATGTTCACAATGAGCAATAATATGATTAATTGTAATTGGTGTTGCTCAATCACATAGAATGGCCCACAATATCTCTTGAATAATCGCGGTACAACAAATATAAAAACTAGTCTTGTACTACACACCACATACACTCGTATTTTTGATAATGTATACGTAACAAAATTATATTGTACCTTCTATCCTACTTCATCCTCGCTCGAAAATTTCAAACGTTGTATTTCAAAATTACGCGAAAACTGTTAATTGTTTTAAAAAGTTTCACATAATTTTCCTTAAAATTAAAAGTAGTTTGTAACACAAAGTACCGGCAGCCATATAACGCGTCTTTGCCACGGAACAATGTATCATTTACAAG
>JAHLJT010008756.1:13754256-13991206 GCA_031308135.1 Acheta domesticus | reverse complement strand
CGTATAGAAGAAGAGAAAAAAATAATTGAAACAATTGATCAAATTCAAAAAAAAAATACATCCACACAGTAAAACAAAAAATATATAAATATAAAGGTTAAAAAACCTTTATATTTTAATGCTAAGATTCCTGTTATAACAGATAAAATCATAAGATAAAGATTTATCTTGATAAGGAGTTGTGAAATAAAAAATTCCTATAACACCAGCCAAAACTGATAAAATCATATAAAGATCTAAAAATTCTTTTTTCATCTTTTATTTACTACTTTTAAGAATACTCTTGCTCTTAAATATAAAAGAATCTCTATTTTCTTTTTTCATCTCTATTTTTTTAATCTTTAATTTTTTGATTTAGATTTATTTATGTTTAAGAATAAATATGCTTCTTAACGGTAAAACTTTTAAAATATATGATTATGATACCCAAAGAACAGTTATTGAACGAATTGCATCGGTATTAAGGACAATACCTAAATATCTTTGGTATGTGAATGACGCAGGAAACACAAAATATACTGAAGAGCCAAACTTTATAGAAGAAACACCAAACTCAATTACTGTTATTAATATTATTTTAGATATAGAAACACAATCGTTACAATCATTATCAGAGTTCGAAAGTAGATATTCTGATTGGTTTATTCAAAGTGGAAACACTGGAAATTCAACCGAAGAAGAAAGTAAAGAAGATTTGTTAAAATGGTTTGTGATTAATTTCATAAGAAAAAATAAAAATGAGGGAATTTCTGAAGAGCATTCAATTCTTCTTCTAGAAGAAGAATTATGCCCTGTGTAGGTCTGTTCCGGCGGGCGATCGCGCAGAGCGGCAGCGCGCTGTGCTCGTGGGCCCTGTCCAGAGACTTACTTTCCTCCCAGTTCCATTATGACATATCCAAATACCCTGTGTAGGTCTGTTCCGGCGGGCGATCGCGCAGAGCGGCAGCGCGCTGTGCTCGTGGGCCCTGTCCAGAGACTACTTTCCTCCCAGTTCCATTATGACCTATCCAAATGCCCTGTGTAGGTCTGTTCCGGGCGGGCGATCGCGCAGAGCGGCAGCGCGCTGTGCCCGTGGGCCCTGTCCAGAGACTTCTTTCCTCCCAGTTCCATTATGACCTATCCAAATGCCCCTGTGTAGGTCTGTTCCGGCGGGCGAATCGCGCAGAGCGGCAGCGCGCTGTACTTGTGGGCCCTGTCCAGAGACTACTTTCCTCCCAGTTCCATTATGACCTATCCAAATACCCTGTGTAGGTCTGTTCCGGCGGGCGATCGCGCAGAGCGGCAGCGCGCTGTGCCCGTGGGCCCTGTCCAGAGACTTCTTTCCTCCCAGTTCCATTATGACCTATCCAAATGCCCTGTGTAGGTCTTGTTCCGGCGGGCGATCGCGCAGAGCGGCAGCGCGCTGTGCCGTGGGCCCTGTCCAGAGACTACTTTCCTCCCAGTTCCATTATGACCTATCCAAATACCCTGTGTAGGTCTGTTCCGGCGGGCGATCGCGCAGAGCGGCAGCGCGCTGTGCCCGTGGGCCCTGTCCAGAGACTTCTTCCCTTCCAGTTCCATTATGACCTATCCAAATGCCCTGTGCAGGTCTGTTCCGGCGGGCGATCGCGCAGAGCGGCAGCGCGCTGTGCCCGTGGGCCCTGTCCAGAGACTTCTTCCTCCAGTTCCATTATGACCTATCCAAATGCCCTGTGTAGGTCTGTTCCGGCGGGCGATCGCGCAGAGCGGCAGCGCGCTGTGCCCGTGGGCCCTGTCCAGAGACTTCTTCCCTTCCAGTTCCATTATGACCTATCCAAATGCCCTGTGTAGGTCTGTTCCGGCGGGCGATCGCGCAGAGCGGCAGCGCGCTGTGCCCGTGGGCCCTGTCCAGAGACTTCTTTCCTCCCAGTTCCATTATGACCTATCCAAATGCCCTGTGTAGGTCTGTTCCGGCGGGCGATCGCGCAGAGCGGCAGCGCGCTGTGCCCGTGGGCCCTGTCCAGAGACTTCTTTCCTCCAGTTCCATTATGACCTATCCAAATGCCCTGTGTAGGTCTGTTCCGGCGGGCGATCGCGCAGAGCGGCAGGGCGCTGTTCCCGTGGGCCCTGTCCAGAGACTTCTTTCCTCCCAGTTCCATTACGACCTATCCAAATGCCCTGTGAAGGTCTGTTCCGGCGGGCGATCGCGCAGAGCGGCAGCGCGCTGTGCCCGTGGGCCTTCTCGAAGGAGCCCGTGGGCCGCGCCAAGCGCCTGGCGCTGGCGGCCGGCTGCCCGTCCTCGTCGGTGGAGGACCCTGAGGCGCTGCTGCGGTGGTTCCGCGAGGCGCGGCCGGAGGCGCTGGTGAAGGCGGCGCTGGACGGGGCGGCGACGGCCGAGGAGCGGCGCCGCGGGGACCTCACGCTGTTCGTGCCGTGCGTGGAGGCGACGCGCGACGGAGCCCTTCCTGCTGGAGGAGCCGGCGGCGCTGCTCGCCAGCGGCGACGTGCCCAAGGTGCCCATTGTCTTCGGGCTCACGTCGCACGAGGGAATTCTCACGCTAGGTATGGCGGATCGGAGCAGCTCCGTCGCTCCATCAAAGCCCATGCGGCGACAGGTAGAAACTTTGTCGCACTTTGATTCGCTTGGAATGACAACTACTGCACAGTGTGTGCCAGTTCTCTTACGACTTTGGCTAGAAAAAATAAAAATCATGTATTATGTTCACGAAATGTTTTTAATTATTCCAATTAGTCTCTTCCTGAATCAATGCACAGTTGGAATCGTTTTAAAAGATTTTTAAACTGCCACATTAGTCGTGTTTTTGGAATTTCATTTAGTACTGCTTTACTATTTTCTTAGATGTCCTTAACGACGTAGTAACTTTGACCTTTCATTGTCAGCTACATTTTTCGGAACAACCAGATGTCGGCTCGGGCCATATCCGACGAACACGACGGATTATCAAGGACTGTGGCCCGTTAGCGGGTCAAAAACCCGTGCATGATCTTCGCTTCGTGGTTGAACTTTGTCGTGGAGGAGCTACCGTGATCCTGCCTCTCGGTTTTCGGGTCGAACTCGAATTCTCGCCCACAAATGATGGAGGACGTCGAGATAACACTCAGAATTTTTGAACGGTTTAAACAGCCATTACCATAAACACTTTTCATCACATCTTAGTGGCTGATTTCCCTGGCTTAATGTAATACTAAATGCAATCCCAAAACAGGACTACTGTGGCTGTTCATAAAGACTTTAAAAATGATTTCAACTGTGCATTGATTTAGGGAAAGACTATTTGGAAACCATTTTGTGAACATAATACATGATTTTTATTTTTTATAGCCACAGTCCTAACAAAACTTAATGTTGCATCGCTGCCCCAACACAATTTTCCGACGAGTGTCAGACTCGTACTGTTACATTCGCGTCCATGATAACTGCTGAAGTGGTTTGAAATTCGTAACAACTATTGTTAAAACTTAAAAGATAGTAACTCCATTATTCGCAAGAAGGTACCATTGTTGTGTGAAATTTGACAGATGTTGTCCTAACGGAACTGGGACATAGTGTAGTACTCCGTTTCACCTTGAATGCTTACACTTGGTATTAAAGGCTCGGGGAAACTCGGTCACACCTTGAATGATAGGGTAGAGAGGGCGGCCTGCAGGAGTGGTGACAGACAATTTGTATGCTTACGGTACGTATGACGGATGGTAGGACCGGGATCGCACCTTCAGTGATCATACTATGTATTTTGACTATTAGAATATCGGAACAATTTGAACTCTCACGCTAGATTTGCTGGAAGGTACAAATACGTTTACAAAAAGACAAATTTTCTCTCCGTATGAGCGCTGGTAAGAAATAGACTCTTCTCACATTGAGTATGTAGATTGACTTCGATTCACCTTGGGATATGCTTACGCTAGATAGGGTAACTACTAGGAACTCTGTCACATGCTCGGCTCAGGCTACTTCTGTAGTTTGGTACAGTCACCGTCACACCTTAACGAATGCTCATTCATGCTGGTAGGAATTCGCTTACACCTTGCATATTCGGCTGGTAGGAAATGGCTACTCCTTGAATGCTTACACTGAGTAAGCTCGGAGGAAGGTAGACTGATTCATCGTGACCCATGATCACATGCTAACAATGCCAAGGGTGATTTTTTTCCAGTTTGTCCTCTTTCATATTCAATGAAATGATTTGATAGATTTATAAGTAAATTTGGTAATACAGGGGTCATTCTATGAGTCACAGCAAGTATATTTTATTAGCCAATACAAAGGCACAGAAAGAAATCCACTCGAGTGATTCAGGATAACAGTGAATAGTATTGTCCAAAATGCTAATATCACATTAGTTTCTGGTTAGGATACAAAGAGAATGGTCATTGAGAGATGTTTAAAATGAAATAATTGTTTTTTTAGGTTGAAAAGGAATAAATTTCCCTTACTCATAGGTAAATCTCTTAAAAAATTCCACATTTTCACCCATCTTTGTGAACGATGGGGAGGAGAATCCTATTGACCGTGTGCCATTTTAACACCTTTTAATCACTGCGAGGAACGTGAGCAGTTGCGTCTCGAAGACCTCTACGACGTGGCAACGCATTTTCTCCCTAGGCTTGTCGTCACTCTGTATATCACTGCCAATCACTTCTGATACAAAGAACTGCAATTTACCACTATGACCACAGTTCTGTTTTATATTTGACGTGAACATCGCTCTTCTTTATAAGCTATTTAGGTGAACTTCCGCTATGAATTATAATATCGCATAGTAAAGGTATTAGCATAAAAAATTTGGCCTCTGCTTTTAATCCGCCATCAATCCATACATACACGAATTGGTGATGGCAATAGCACCTCGTCGTTTCAAACTTTTGTACAGCATACTAGACTAATTTCATTTTGGTATTATCGATAACATAACACAGCCGCCATTGTTTCGTATATTCCTAAACACACATTCGCAATGAAAAGCGCCTATCCTCTACCCAGAAAGCTTTGGTCCCGCAGTTCTTTGGGTTCAAGGTCGGTCCTTATTGCGTGGGCCCTGTTTCCCTAGGCATCATCGAGGGCAAGTTGGGCGCGCCGAAGGGCCCGAATCCCTCCGGGACGAGCCCTCTGGAGGAGGTCGCCGCCGACATGGAGCGCCTGCTGCCCGCGGACCTCCTCACAGGCAAGCGCGACCTGCAGCGCTCGCGGCAGCTGGTGGAGCGCCTCAAGGACTTCTACCTGGGCGGCAAGCAGCTCGCCGACGACACCCTCGACGGATTCGTCGACGTGAGTGGCGCGCACACCACCAGCGATGTTTAGCATTAAAAAATCTTGTAATATCTCAGTTCCTTTCTCCACGGAAGACTCATTTGGATATCGAACATCAATCCAAGGGTATGGGGAAATCTAATGGTAACCCAGTGTGAAAATTAGAGTCGAGTAACTGTTGTATTATGCCACTTGCTATGGGTTGCTACGGGCATAATACTACAACATTGTGTTGAAATTTTTGAAAAACTGAAAATAGTTCAACGAAAGCTTGAAAAAAAAAATTGTAATATATTGATAAATACATATAGCAATAGTTATTAAATATTTTTATATTCAATTTTTATATTTAATAACTATACATGTATTTTTATATTTAATAAATGTTCTTCCAATTTCTTTGCAATTTATTATGTGGTCCGGCATTGACTTCTTGGTGTTCTCTGGATACCGATTCAGCATTGGTATGCGACCGTTAAAGCAGCTTACTTGTATATAAATGTCATTAGCGCAACCGTTTCTCCTAGTTTGCTATGTTTGTCTTAATTGAACAATACCTTGTGGTCTCGTAGCTGCTGACGGACGTCAACTTCGGCGTGGGCGTGATCCGCGCGGCGCGCGGCCACGCGAGGCACGGGGCGCCGGTCTTCATGTACGAGTTCGGCTTCCGCGGCCGCCTCAACTTCCTGGGCCAGGTGCTGGGCACCAAGGTGCAGGGCGTGTGCCACGCCGACGAGCTGGGCTACCAGTTCGCCATCCCCGGCCTCAGCGAGCCGGACCAGGGCAGCGCCGAGGCCGTCGTTCGCCGCCGCATGGGCCGCCTGTGGACGCAGTTCGCCCAGTGCGGGTACGTACACCCCGCTGCGCCAAAGCGAAGTGCGGATCTGTTCAAGTCGGCTGCCTGTACTTCGATTAAAACATCAAGTCCGTTGGCACTTTCTCAGCCGTGACGGGTTATCCAATCGGAAGCTTGGACGTTACTGCAGTGACGTCACTGTAGTGACGTTTAAGCTCCCGATGGGATGACAGCGTCACAGCTGAGGAAGTGTCAACCAACTTAATGTTTTAATCGAAGTGTACTTGGTGTGCTCCGATCCAGCGCTTATCTGCGAGTGACTAGTGTAGACCAATGATTGTTGAGTCAGCCCACCGACAGGCGATGAGAGGGAAGTGTAGTTGGGTTATTGGTGCTTGGATTGCTGAAAGAGGAGTAAGGAATAGGTAAAGGAGAAAAGAAATTCCGACGGACCTTACCTAGTGAAAGGGTACTGGCTTGCGGGCCAGTGCAGCGAGTGACCACGAGTATTTTGCCCCAAATTTTGCAATCGTGCAGTCCTGGAGCAGTCGCCTTCGACCTCTTAGAGCCCGAGTTTAAATCCTGCGGAATTTTTGTTCGACAAAGCGGTTTCTCTGATTTTCATTCCGCCATTTCTCTGTCATTATTCAGATCACATCTTCATAATCACCTCATCAATATCATTCAACCATTTCCAAGTGTTGTCACAATATTTAACCTTCCAGTCCCGACTATTTTGAGTCAACAAAAGAATTAGCTGTATATCCTTAATACTAAAACTCATTAGGAATAATGAGAAAATTAAAAACGCCAAAAAGTTTGGTCTGTTCACAAGGAGCATTATTTAAAGTTTCCTGATATTGATTTCTATCCGCATATCATACATCTTTCGTTTGTCACGCTCGTTGACTACAATACTCCACAAACATAATGTTTTGTTTCAGAAATCCTACTCCCTCGCTGGACGATGTGATAACAACAACATGGCTTCCGTACTCCGAATTGTCTCCTAATTATCTGTTTATTGGTGAAGATCTAAAACAAGAAACTGGACTTTGGAAAGAAAGGGTGCAGTTCTGGACAGATATATACAAGATGTGAAATTTTCGTGCGCAAGTGGTTTATATCTTTGTTGATGATACGTTGATGCAATTTAATGTTTAATTTGTATACGAAAATTGGTAACTCGATTGTTTTGAAAAAAAATAGAAACTTTTTCTGGTGGAATAATTTTTTTAAATTATCTAGAAATTAATAGTTTTTCATGTTTTGTGTAATACCTGTTGTTTCTCTTTGCGGAAAGAAAGACAACCTGGTTCGAATTTCGAAATTATCCCATATCTGCTCATCTCGATATACAATTGCAGTTTGTGATTTGCTCCATAAACTTTCAAAATGTGGTACATTTGAAACATTGTAACATGGTCAAAACTAATTGTCCAAAAATCTTGACTATTCCTGTGAAATCAAATGATTTTTCCAAACAATTTGCAACTTTTTGAACATTTTTCCTGTTTCTGAAAAAGCGGACAGTATCTGTAGCTCAAACACTTGTGTCATCCAATATTAAATTGTAATTAGGGACCGGCTATTAAATATGTATCCATCTATTCAATAAAAACTTCGAAAAAATCATCTAAAATATATCCTGTCAAGAATGACGTCACAAATATATATCGTCGCAAATATATATTTCCAGAATGATGTCACAACGTTTGGCGCGAAAGTGTTGGTGGCAACCTCTGATGTGCAGCGTAAGCTATTCCCGGTGAATTAGTAAGTTCTTGGCCGTATTGTGCGGCTGTTCAGGTTTGTGTTTCATATCACATTTGTTATTTACAATGATATTTGTATTCTTTAGATTTGTTTAGATTCTGGCTGCGCATCTTGTTCACAAATTTAATTTAAATAGCACTATTTAATCAGACATCCATCAAATCACTATCTTTTCATTTTGAAAATCGTTACATAGTATCACGACTTGAGCGATGATGGTAAGGTGATAATTTGTAATAAAATGAAATGTATAAAACATTTGAATCCACCTGACCTTTCATATGATATCAAAAGTGCCAACGAATTTCGAGCCTCTATACTATTCGAATAGAAGAGACTCGTTCCTTATATTTTTATAAACTGTCGCCTTTTTAAATATTTATTTTAGAAAATTGTATCAGTAATTGTCATTGAGAGAAATAATACCTACATTAAATTACAATAATCGTTCGGAAAAAACCTCCAAAAATTCATAAACATCCTCAAAATGTTCGTAAATCTTCACGGAAGGAAAACTCGACACCAAGTTGACCAGAATTTAATGTCATTTAACGTATTATTTTTTCAAAGTATTAATTATAATAAATGTATGGTTATTTAATAATATAAGTAAGAATTACACTTTTTAACGTGTTTTAAAAATGTTTTCAGTTTCCTGCGCTGAAATCAAATTTTGATGGTTGAGTTTTTTAACCCTAGGTTCACAAGGCACATTTCAACGAAAACTAACTACAAAGCGGGGTCCCTGATGAGCCCGACCTATTTTATATATTCTTTCTGTTGTATCTCAGAAACACGTGCTTTCTTAAAAGGAGATTTATTATACACAAAATCTTGGCCCACTCGGCCGCCATGTACAGATGCAACAAAACTCTAGTAAAACATTCTGCCGTCCGGCTTACACTACGCAGCGCGCACTCTGTCCGCTGAGATCTGCCGCCGGCGCCTTTTTATGTCGGCCAGCTCCCGCGTATGGCTTCCCGCGGCTCCTCCTAATTGGCTCGCTTGATGGTGCTTGAAGTCCAAGGAGTAGTCATTGCTGTTCTGAGCGCGCTTTTTGGCGCGTTCGGCGAAACTCGGCGCTCCTGCTGCCGACGCTCTGTGCACGCCGCCGGCGCTCTTTGCCGCGGCAATTTCGAATTGCCGGCCATATACTACACTTTCTTTTTTTCAGGTTTAATATTCAACAATAAACGAAGAAATCTTTTTTTAGTGACAAGAAAGTTTATTTATTTATCATTTGTCATGCAATTAACTATAGAATAAACTACATAAACTACTAAACCGTTCAACTTGCAAACAAGGTTACTAAACCATACATTAACCTATGAGATAATTCTTGGTGCTGTCAGCATACAATATAATTACATTACAAAAACTGTCGAAAGCTTTATACAAAATTACAAATATAAGAGATTTATTAGAAAATTATGATTGTAGCTAAAATGACTTTCAAACTACCAAGAAAGTTCGGCATAAAACTGCAAGGAGCAAATAAAAAATAAAACAATATTTCAAGCAATTCTTACAAATAGGTAACATATGTTGGATTCGTTGACATTCTAACAAAAAATAAACGAAAACCATCAGCAAAAGCATTCTAACAACTGCTGTATTGTCCGTGAACCAGCGGTTTTGGCGCGTGGAGCTTCATACAACGCATGAAAAACGAAGTAGAACCAGAGCCAAAAGAAACCAAATTCCTTTCGCCTAGACACAGGTAACAATGATATTTTCTTCAATATTTAACGTTAAAAGCAGATCCTAACGCCAAGGTGTGCTAAAAGTCTTTATACTTGTCGTTTTCAGAATCTTCCTTGTGAAAAAAACTCAGAAAGACGTATCTTTGTCCCTATCTTCAAAGCTCTCCCACCACTTAAGCTACATTCGAAGCCTCAATAGGGGGCATGTCGGTTATCACACACAGACACACAGCATCGAACAAAACCTTGCGAAACGTCTCGGACACCGTCAAGGCGGACCTTTCTATATACCGATTCGCAACGCCGTCGTACGACTGGCTCCCAATAGCGTCAGCCCAAGTGGGGGATCTCTGCATAGAGCAGCTTATAATTAACAATCCTTCACAGCAACCCCCGACTACATTGCCTTGGGTCTCCTACGTTAGCTATAATTCATGCCAAGATCGAGGTCATGCGGGACGCTTTCTCGCTGACTGCGCACAAGTACTTGTCGAAGCGCAGTCTCGTGTCAACCTGGTCCACCGAAGCACCTTAGAGTCTGCTGAAAAGCTATTTTACAACCTCCTGCATTGAGAGTAATACATTTTCTCACTTTTCTGCCTTCAGAACAGCCTCTGTTTTATGCTCGGGCTTCTGGAGCCCTCCCAACGTAAGCCACCGCCAGATCGCAGTCACAGCTTCGTTGGCGTGAATTTATCTGGGTATTTGCGACGACTTCTACCTCCGCAAAATCATCAGCAAATCCAATAAACTTTGCGCCTTCCGGTAGTTGAAGCTTCAAAACGGTGTCATACATAATATTTCACAACAGAGGGCCAGGCACAGAGCCTTGCGGAACATCGTCCAAAATACCGCGTGTCCTTACTCCAATCTCGATTCGTATCGCAGACACGTCTCCTCGAAGTAACTTCTGACAATGTTCACTGTGTACTTCAGAACTCCCAATTTTCTTTCTCCCTATGGAGTAGAGATAAAGTTATGTAATGCTCCGCGAAAAACGGCGAATTTTCGGCACATAGACTCTTATACAGGGACCTGCTAACGAAAAAGTTGATAAATCTAGTTCCTAACTTTAGGGAGGAAATATATCACGTGATCTAGCTAGAATTCATGATTTGTGGGATCTTGATACCGAAAAATCGAATGATGGCAAAACATTGTCTCTCTGTCCGTCCGTCAACAACGCTAGCGGCTAAACCGTTCAGCCGATTTTCTCCAAACTTGACATTCCTCTGTCGATCAGACTTGATGTCGCGGCCCCTTGAATTTGAAATTGATATTTTAATTTTGAGGGTACTTAACATGAAGCCCCTGGAACATTTTCAGAATTTTCAAAAAGGTTAGTGAAGTGTAGTGTAGTATAGTGTAGTGTTAAGTTGGTGTAGTAGCGTGGTGTAGTGTAGTGTAACGGAGTCGCTTAGTATAGAATAATATTGTGTAGTTGTGTAGTAATGTAGTAATATTGTAGTGTAGTGTAATAATGTAGTGATGGGTAGAATAGTATAGTAGTGTAGTATAGTGGTGGTAATAGTTGTTTTCACAAGTTGAAGTGACACGTGAGCAATATTAAAACAATATTTTCTCAAAAACTGCTCCTTATTAATTTTTTTCTTCAGATAATTGTACTAAATGCACTGAATAAAATGACAATAAAGCAATTTTGTTTTATTCTTTTGATTTTTCAGAATTACGTAATATATTTTTTAAATTATCTCACATCGTTAATATTTACATTATGATTTTAAATCGTTAATATTTTTGGAATGAACCGAATTTGTTCCCATGTTGAAAATCGCGTCATAAATTGCGTAGATGTGACGACCCTGTTATATCCAAAGTATCTCATTCCTCAAATTCCGATTCCTACATCTCTTTCGGCACTTCCTTCAGTGCCAATGTCTGGAACATCTAAGTACTTCCATTTGCGAGACCGATAATACTGGTCAACACAAAAGGGTGTGACAACGGAACAGTGCTTAGGCGTGTTCAATTTATTGCGAAATCCCCACGGCCACATATGCTCCGATATCCAATTCGATCATTGGCAGATAACGTATCTTCGACATGGCATTATTTGATCTCTCTATTTTCAATCCCCTAAATGAGAAATCTGAATGGAATAAATTAAGTAACCAGTGTTCACATTGAAAAGGTTTCGGCGAGAAACAATTCTAATCATTTCTTTAGATGAGTATAGTAAATTTACCCAATGTATCTATATGTAGGTAAGAATAAACCAAACGTTTATTCATTTCAAATTGTACTATCTCCTTTCATCTTGAAATTAATTTCATGAAAAGTTTTCATCGAATAAATATGCATAATTTTACGTTCTTATGAGCTTTTGGGGATTACCTTCGTGTCATTAAAAATAGACATTTTAAATATTAGATTAAACTCTACGATAGTAATAAAAGTTGGACATATTCTTTAATTCAAAAACCTTACATTTTATACATTATTAATGTTTACATTTTTGTCCTACGCGTATTTATTCTTTTTAAATCTATAAGTAAAATTATATTCTGCTTCAGCTTAGTGAATATGTGATGCGCAAATTGCGCAAATGAACTCCCTGAAAGGCTTGTACTCTTTCTGGCAGCTGGTTGATAACGTTTCCCCCGCCCTAAAAGCGAAAGCCTGAGGGGAGCGTCAATCAACCTGGTTCCTGCTTCTCCTACTCCTCTCTCTTCCATATTGGTTTCGCCCTAAGTGCTCCGACTTGGTCGTTCGTTCGCGTCTGTGGGCCTGCGCACACCACCTGGGTGCACCGGAGGACAGATCAGTTGTCAGGTGCAAGATATTTTCACTTAGCGAAACATAACTCAGAAAATGTGGAAGTGCTTTTCTAGAAGAGAAGAAAAACATGAGATATTTGTTGGGGATATAAAATTCCTGTTTTAATTAGTACCTCTGCGGTCGATATTTATGTGGTGCAGTAATTCTCAAGATGAGGTGCTGCAGCTCTTTCGTCAAAAGGTAAATAATATATCGTTAAATACTTCATGTTTTCGTTTTTCTTTGAGTATCACCCAAATATTTATGTGGTATATCACAAATAAAATACCGATGTAAAAACGCAATAAAAGTGATATATTAAAACGTGCTGAATATATATCGCAACTGTCTTTGACAATGCAATTAAGTACCAAAAACCTTTTTTTTCGGAAGAGAAGGAAAGATAATTATAACAAATTATTATCAGAATGACAGAATTAAAGCAGTCTCAATGGAATGCAACTATTAAATAATTTTACTTCTATAATTATTAACCACCACTTAGAGTCACAATAATTATCATGATCACAATTATTATTTTATTATTAATATTATCAATAATTTTATCAGTCTGTCGCACGTAGGAGTTTTCGACATTTCCGCGCAGTAGGGAAAGGTTTTTGGCAGATTTGCGAGGTCTTTAAATTAATATAATCTCAGAAATGTTTTACTTAAATTGGTTACATAATATTAAAACTGAGTAATATGTTACTTAGGAGTTTTTTTTAGAAAAGCGACCATATAATCAATATTTCAGTACTAGTGCGAACATTCTGCCCTTATTAAACATTTTAAAAGCTTCATGCTAGGACTACAACTTCAAACGGCCAGCCCCTATGCTGTGTGTTGAAGCAGTGTATTTAAAAACATACACAACATGAAATAAATATCTAATTGTAATGAATATGTTTTATTAAGAAAAATCCTTATCGTCAGGATCATGGTTATAGGAGGGATCCAAACTATTTTAAACCTATGCCAATTTCGAAAATTTAGAGGTTTCACTGAAAATCTGATCTATGCCATTTTATAAGCGTAGCGTAAAAACATTTTAAATGTTTCAATACATTAATGGACCAATGTGAACATTTTGCATTTAGTAACATATTATTTAAACGGGGAAATAGCTTCGTACTTTACAACTGCAAACAGCCAACCCCTACGCTGTATGGGAAAGCATTGTATTTACGAACGTACACGACTGTACTTTAGCAAAAACTTTAAAGAAAAAAATTAAAGTCATTTTCGAGGCTCTTTTGAATGTCCAATTCTAACAATACAACGAACTGTAGAAATAATTTTCTTTGTATAATGAGAACAAGAAAACTTTCTTTTTCCAGTATCAGGGATCTGCAAACAAGTTTTCAGTCTACAAACTGTGCAGTTTCTCCTGTAGCAATGCAACACTTTCTCCATACTGCTCGTACTACATAGACAAAGTAAAATAAAGTAGATTGGACAGATGGAATGACGGGGAAGGTGAAGATGGGTAAAAAATTGTTACATAGATTCCTTCAGGTCCATCGTCTGGAGCAAGAGAAAAAGTCATACGTTGAGAGTTGGTCTGCAGGAGGAAACTGGCAATTGTTTTCTAATTAAATAAGTTAAATTCATAAATATAAAAATTTATCTAAAGTGTTTTACTGTGTATAACTAACATCCGTCGCAACGCAGTTAGTATGCCTACAAATAATCATTCCCTACCAAAGCTACAACTTGCGTCGTGGAGCAACGCACGTTGGCTTGCGTTTGACGTTGTAGCGTAGGCACTAGCTCACCCGGGGTTGTTGACTCCTAGGAATGCCTGTTACCGGCAAAGGTGGCTCAGGGCATAAAACTGATGGGACTGCGATGCCTCTGATTGGGAGGTCCTAAGATTCGAGTCCCGACGGTGGCAGGATTTTTGACACTAGCTTGTCAGCTAGGTCGAATTCAGGCACTGCCTGGAGAAGACTTCTAGCGGCAGACTGCTCTGATCGGTAGTTTTCCATGGTTTCTCCGCTCAAAAACAGGCGAATGTGGGAACAATATCGTAAGTAACAGGCCACGGCCCGAACGCTATCTTCCTTTCCTCTTTCTTGTCATTTTCATACTCCTTCCTTACACACACACACACATGCACCACACTGCCACATTTGTGAGGAGACCAGTCGGGAGCTCAGAGCTTGTTTCGGCTGGGGCGAAGCCCGCTGGTGGGAAATACCTGGTTGTGGAAAATCCCCGCAACCCGACAGGTAGACAGACACCGCATCTCTCCAGTCAGGGGGGAAGATCACCGCCACCTCCCACGATAAACTAGTGGTGCTACAGAATGGCACAGACTTGCCCGTGTTAGTTTTCTATTTCCTTTGGCCTCGGCTAGCTATTCGGACTTGCCATTCACTCTCACCAGCTGCCATCTATCGACGCCCAAAGTACTTTTTTTTGACATTTAATTAATTTCTCGGTTTCCCAATAATAGAATGGAAATCCCTCGACAACCGCGAATTCGCTATTCGCGAGTGCCGAAATTTCGCGATTAGAGAAATGCTGCCAGTTTTAATATTCGCGACTTAAACATTCGCGAGTGCTTCTTTGGGTCGTACATTTTTTAAGCGAGCACATTGCATTTCTTTTATGAGCGTCATCTGGGAACCAAACTTGACAGACACCGGAGCTCGAAGTATCACGTTTTGAAAAAAAAGCTCAAATTTGGGATGTCCAGTCACATTGATATAAACAGAAAATTGTAAAATAATTCAATTCAGTTGCGTAAATTTGAAGGTAAAGATTTTGGCCACACGAACAGAAAAGCAATTCAGGATCTGTGCATCTCTCATTGTAATGATTTCACTGAAGAGTTGCTTCGAGAAATAATTAACGAAGAAAACCTCCTCAAACATAATGATGAACTAGCGGAAGCGAAACTGCGTCCTGCAGCAACTTTAATGTCAGAACTGTTAATGGCGTTCTAAAACTTCAACAATAACTCGTGGAAAGGGCATTTGAATAGGATCCGGACACCGAAATTACTTCAAAATTTAAGAGAGAAATAGAAGTGGCAACTCTTCCACATTTGAATATTAGAATGATGAGGGTGATGAAACAAAAAAGAACTAAATCCTATCGGGCTGATGCCACCTTAATAAGTGTTTTATTCTATTCTTACAAGAAATTTAAAGAAAAAATGTGGAGACGATTTTGAGAAAATTCTGAAAATGTCCGGGGGTCTCATGTAGAGTACCCCCACATTTTAAAGAATGGTTTTCAAAATCACAAAGTTTCAACTTAAGTCAAATGGACATGGATTTCTTCAATTTGGAAAAAATCTTACGCATGATTTAGGCGCTAGTGATGTTGACAGACGGACTGACGGACTGAGAGACAGACAGACCGAGGGACAGACAGACCGAGGGACAGACAGACAGACCGAGGGACAGACTGACAGACCGAGGGACAGACAGACAGACCGAGGGACAGACAGACAGACCGAGGGACAGACAGACAGACCGAGGGACAGACAGACAGACCGAGGGACAGACAGACAGACCGAGGGACAGACAGACAGACCGAGGGACAGACAGACAGACCGAGGGACAGACAGACAGACCGAGGGACAGACAGACAGACCGAGGGACAGACAGACAGACCGAGGGACAGACAGACAGACCGAGGGACAGACAGACAGACAGACCGAGGGACAGACAGACAGACCGAGGGACAGACAGACAGACCGAGGGACAGACAGACAGACCGAGGGACAGACAGACCGAGGGACAGACAGACCGAGGGACAGACTGACCGAGGGACAGACAGACCGAGGGACAGGCAGACCGAGGGACAGACAGACCGAGGGACAGACAGACCGAGGGACAGGCAGACCGAGGGACAGGCAGACCGAGGGACAGGCAGACCGAGGGACAGGCAGACCGAGGGACAGGCAGACTCAGGGACAGACAGACAGACCGAGGGACAGACAGACGGAGGGACGGACGGAGGGAGAGAGACGGGGGACAGAGACGGACGGACGGACGGACAGACAGACGGTTTGAAAAGAACTACTTTTTCGATATCAGGGTCCCCAAAACGTGTATTACTGTTGAAAACTCGAAATCGATTTTCCGCAACATTACGTAACTTTCCCTATACTAGGTATATTACTCCGTATATACGTATGTATATGGGAAAGTTAAAAATAACGTGCACTACACTTACGAGACAATTGACCTTAAGTGTTGATGCGCCCGGAATCACTAACCCATCAATCTAGCTACGGTGCGACCGACAGTCGCAACGCCGACAGGGTGCCAACAACCAATCATTCCCTACTGAAACTAGCAACGTACGTCAAGGAGTATCCCTGGCTGGCTAGCGTGGGGTTGTGTGCCCTAGGAGCGCCTGCGGGGGCGCGAGCGAGGAGGGCGCGGAGGGCGACCTGCTGGCGGCGGCGGCCCCGGGGCTGCTGGCCGCGCGCGCGCTGGGCCTGGCCACGGTGCGCGTGCGCGCCGGCCGCTTCCAGCGCTGCGCCGCCTCCGCCGCGCACGCCGCCGCCATCGCCCTCCTCAACACCGCCGCCATCGCCTACATCGCCGTCTGCGACAACCAGCAGATTTCGTCCTGGATCGACGGCGAGGTCAGTCACCCCCTTTGAGAGCCTGTGCTTCCTGCGTCCGGAGACTCGGCTGCCTAGGAGGCGCCGCGTCCTAGGTACGGATGCCAATGTTTCGGCCGCCATTCTGCTGCCTTCCTCAGGTCCAGATAAACGAGACAGATAAGACTAGTGGTACTATAGAATGGCACAGACTTTCTGAATCTTCAATTAAAACATCGTGGGGTCGGACTGATTTACTTCGCTTCCTTAGGAAGACGTCTGAATTAAGGATTTTCTGGCATTGCTTATAAGTTTTGTTTAGGATGTCCACGTCTACTGAAGAAATAAAATTAACAAAGTATTGCAAAAGAAGCGAATTTCCTACAAGAAATTCCGTTTTGAAAATAACGATATTTTCATTATCAGGGGATCCCATAACGTGTATTTCCGTTGAAATCTCGAAATTAATTTTCCGCAGCATTACATAATTTTCCTATACTATGTATATTACTCCGTATATACATATGTATACGGAAAAGTTTTTTTTTTAATTCTGGCCCTCAAGAAAATGTACGCAGATAAATTTCTTTCCCCACACGTCATATACAGTTTTTACTGTTTTTTGACAAATAAATAAATAAATAAATAAAGTAAAACTGATTTGGCCTTTACTGCTTAAAGTCTTAGTACGTAGGAAAGTGGCAGAATGGAGGCACTGTTGGCACCGGTGCCTATGCGCGGCGTCTCCCAGTCAGCCAAGTAGTTATCTCATTACGAAGTCCACCCTCGAACCTGAAGCACTATCGATCTTGTGCTCATGCGCAGTTCCAGTTTCGCATTACTTTAGTACATATGCTCATGCGCAGAAGATCGATAGTGCTTCACGTTCGAGGGTTCAAAGCTCTCTATTATTTTCTTCTCCTTTCCTCTTTCATTTAAGCGGTATCTATTGTAAAGTTCGCACGATATATCTGTGCACAAGATGACAATTAATGTGCGAGCGGTCGCTAAGGGCTTTAATGGTCGACAAGTTCACAAATACCTCGTGCGAACTGTATTGCTATTTATGTTTGCGGGTTCACACCTGGTGGAGGTTGTAAGATTTTGGGAGCAGAGAATCCTTAATTAAGACGTCTTCCTTGGGAAGCGAAGTAAATAAGTCCGACCCCATGACGTACATTTACGAGAAGAAAAGAACTACGACGCTTAGGAACAGAGCAAAATCTGACTTGGCCTTTCCTGATCAAAGCCGTGTCTTATTATGCAGCTAGATAGCATTGCCGCTATAAGCTAACCCTGTTTTACGGTATCTGTCATAAAACAAATTTAAATTAATTTGAAAAAATAGTGGAAAAGGAAACATTAGTAAATCCCTTCGGTACATGTTTCATGTCTAGATCACGTATCCATCTCTTGAAACTGAAGTTAAAATCCCGGCCACTTCACATGGACCTCCATCCTGGAGCTTCACTGTTCAATCTTCACTGTTCTTGCTCTCTCTCTCTCTCTCTCAGGGCTAAGGGAAATTATCTCATTAGGATGGAATAGAGCAAATAATGAAGCAAGACCGTACATCGTATCGGCCGTGTATCGTTCAATACTTTCCGTAATACCACTTTTTTGTAAGATAAAATAATTAACATAAAGACATTTTCTTTGAACGTATTTGTTTTGGTTGTATTTGAAGGATAGCACCCTTAAATGTGTTTAACGGACACAGGCTGTTAAAAGTGTCCTTTATATTGTCTGGTATTGTCTAAACGTTGAGCGAATTCATGCAGAGAAAAGCGCATTGGCGATCTTTCCTTTCTCTTTCTTGTCATATCATACCCTTTGCACTCACTTATTCTTTCATACACTCCACTACGACGCATGTCGGGAGACTGGTCGGGGGCTTAGAGCTTGTCCCAGCTGAGGCGGTGCCCCGCTGGTGAGAGATACCTGTTTGGGGAAAAAACCGCCAGCCAACGGTAGGTCAGTTCCGGATCCCGCCATCTAGCCGAGGACGATCACCTCCACCTCCCGATGCAGAAATGTGCACACTTATGTGACTATACTGAGAGTTCTCTAACTCTGCCCCTCAAGGCCACTCAAAGCCCATCTTCGCGATGGAATATTACACGGCATTTCGCGTCTTTCTCGGTCTTGCCGGTAGAAGTCGCATGATCGCAAGCACCGCTTGATACTGTCACGATCATGCGAAATCTAGCGGAACGACTGAGAAAGATGCGAAATATCGTGACATATTCCATCGCGACGATGGGATTTGAGTGGCCGTGAGGGTCGCTCTTAGAAAAATCGCAGTATAATGCTCTTAGTAGTTGACGCGCCCGGGATCACTAATCAATCAATCCTAGAGAGAAACGGATGGAAATCGTACGAATCTTATCGAGAGGAATGGAATGGTCGTTTGGTTACCTCTGTAGATTGCCGTAATTTACCCAAACCTTTTATCACTGAGAATCTCTCCAACTTCCCCGAATGAATGATCGTCAGGACATGTGGATCTTCAAGAGCCCGGCGCCGGCGTGGGTGGCGGTGGTGCGCTTCAAGGTGAACCTGCACCTGGCGGCGTTCCTGCTGGTGGTGCCGGTGGCGCAGGCGCAGGCGCTGCGTGCGCAGCGGCGCGTGGCCGGGCTGCTGCGGCGCGCGCAGGCGCTGGCGCGGCGCGTGGACGCGGCGGCCGCGCGCCGCCTGTGCGCCCGCCTGCGCTGGCGCCTGCGCGCGCAGCTGGCGCCGTGCTGGCGCTCACGCTGTTCATCCGCGGCGCGCCCGTCGCCTTCACCTTCCCCTACATGCCGCTGCTCTCCGCCGCCAGCCTCTTCTCCGGCGTGGTCGTGTCGCTCGTCACGTGGTTCATGTACGTGCAGTTCAGCAACTTCGCCTACGTCATCCGCAGCGTGTACAGGTTCGCCAACGCACGCTTCGCGCAGTGGGCCGAGGAGAAGGTGGCGCCGGCTGGCGGCGAGAAAGAGCTCTTGATCAACGTACGTAAAAGCTATGGAGGCGCACGTGCTACGCTTGGGATCATTTGTGTATAAGTGGACCTCTCCCGAAAATTATAAAGACTATTCCACTCGTGAAATTAAAACCAATAGTGTTTAACTATACATATAAAAAGCCCCAATCAAAGCTGTGTATCTCAAACGTTTATTGCTTTTCTGTCCGTTTTTTCTTACCGTTTCTCCCTACTGGCCAATCATAAACTGTGTCTCGTCTATCTTAGGACGCATCGATCGGTATGTCGATGTCCAATAAGTCGCGTATGTACTGTAACATACTAACCTCTTTGATTTTTAACACAGCTCTTAGTTATTTTAATATTTGGCGCATTTTGGAACTCTGTGGGACGTGATTTCATTCGTGGAATAGTTCTATTAAACAACACTTGTGCTTTGGAAATTTCGTTTCGCGAGTCGGGGATTTATCGACAATTTCCAAAACACTCGTGGTGTTACCTATAATTATATTATCGGTTATAACTCGTGAAGCTGCAAAATGTCGTAATCAACTTATAATAAATGGAATTGAGATTTTGACATCAACAGATTAACTGTCTAAGTACACACCTTAAAAACGTAATATTCCAAAAATTAATATTTTCTCCCTTAATTTTATAAAAAGAAAATATTGTATACAAATAATTTGTTATATTCAGGCTAAATGTTGTATGCCAAGTATATTAAAAACAATTAAATATATCAAATTCAATTCATTATGGTGGTACAAATGTAATGTGTGACACTATTGACATGAAATAATTGTAAATTCAAAGTCTAGTGGATTTTCAAAGTCTTGAAAGCTTATCCAATATTAAGCTCCCCTGTAATATTTAATTATTGTTGGTTACGACAACTTGCAGATTCACGAGCGATATATTATATATAGACTAGTGGTGCTACAGAATGGCACAGATGTCCCCGTATTAGTTTCCCATTTCCTTTGGTCTTGCCTAGCTATTCGGACTTGCCACATACTCTTGCTAGCTGCCAAAATACATTGTTTGACATATTATTAATTTTTAGTCTTCCTAATAGTAGAACAGAAATATTATTCTAAGAATATTAAAGAACAATAAAACCTCGTCCTAAATGGAAATTTTCTTTCAAAAATTGGGAGCCGCTTTTAAGATAATGCCGTTTAAGCGCTTGTTTAAGCTAATTTTGGCTATTGTTTGTAGAGCTGAATAAGCGTAATAAACTGTTACTGTTGAAACACCCGTGTTCCAAACTGTTCATGCCTTTGACATTGAAAAATCGAAGTATTGCTAATACGAGCCTCCGTTGCAGGGGCGGGCGGAGGGCGGGTGCGCGGGCGCGGGCGCGTGGCCGAGCGCGGAGGGCGTGCGCGCGGCGGCGCGGCTGCTGGGCGACGCGTGCGACGCCGCCCGCGCGCTGGGCGCCGTGTGCGGGCCGGGCCTGCTGCTGCTCGTGGCCACCGTCTACCTCAACGTGGCGTGTATGCTCTACTACAGCGCACTCACCTTCGTCATCGAGTACCACGAGATGGTCACGTCGCCGGCGTGGGAGATCGTCTCCGTCGTGTGGCTGCTGTCCTATCCGCTCGTGCTGATTCTCGTCCTCAGGGAGTGCGAGGCGCTCGTCGCCGAGGTGAGCCCTTTTCGATGGCTTTTTTTTCATTCATTCATTGATTCGTGATTTCGGGCTCGGCAGCTGTGTGGCAAGTGTGGTGCAGGTTTCATCGCGAGAGGTGGTGGTTGTGGTGGTGGTGGTGGTTGTGGTGGTGGTGGTGGTTGTGGTGGTGGTGGTGGTTGTGGTGGTGGTGGATGTGGTGGTGGTGGATGTGGTGGTGGTGGTGGATGTGGTGGTGGTGGCGGTTGTGGTGGTGGTTGTGGTGGTGGTTGTGGTGTTGATAGTGGTAGTTGGTGGTGGTCGTGGTGGTGGTGGTGGTGGTGGTGATCCTGCCGATCTTCCCTCGCTGGATAGTGAGAGATATCAGCACCGACCAGCGTATCGGCTAGCAGGGCTACCCGTAACAGGTATCTCCCACCAGCGGGGCACCGCCCCAGCCGGAACAAGTTTTAAGCTCCCGACTGGTCTTCCCACATGTGTGTTAGTGATGTACTAAGTGTGTTTGTTAGTAATGGGTGAAGACAGGACAAGGAAGGGAATGGAAAGATCGTGCGCGGTCCATATCTCTTCTGTTAGCGTACTTCTCCGGGTTTCGCTTGGTGTTGATCGAAGAAACCATGGAAAACTGCCGATCAGAGTAGCCCGCAGTTAGAATTCTCCTCCAGACACCAGCTGAATTATTTATCTGGTTAGTGTCGAAAATTCTGTCACCGAGGGGACTCGAACACTACGACCTCCCCTTCAGAGGCACTGCAGTGACAGCAGTCGATGCTCTGAGCCACCTAAACCCGTTTTTCACTGGCAAATGTCTAGAGAGTAGGTCATGGAGAAAAAATTCTATAACATCAACGTTTTGGATTTTATTGATGAGAACGAAGTGATCGATGATGCCGAATATGTCGTGCATGACCTTCGTGAGGTTTAACGCTAATATGTAGCTCTGTAAAGAATGTGTATATTGTATGATGTACAATACAAGATGACGAAAGTATTTGGTGCTGAAAACTAAAGCGTTACAATTTAAGTGTTTTGAATAATGCTTAATAAAAGCCGAAAAGACGATTTAGAATTTTGTCCTTATGACCTACTCTCTAAATATTTCCCATTGATTGAGAGCATAGACCAAGAAAGCTAGCAAGTCTTAGCTCGTTTGTAAGGCCATAAGACGTGGGTGTGAGGGCCGGTCTGCCCATCAACAGCAATGTCGTCCGTCTTTGGCCACATACAGCGGGACTGTTGTTGATGGCAAAGCCGTCGAAAGGAGACTGAACAAATCTACGTTGGCAAATGTGAATTCAATTATTTCATCCTTGAATGTATTTTTCATCATCTACCTACTTTACAGATATAGTTTTAAATCAATTGAAGTTAAAGACTTCATCAAACAACGTCCAAAATCTTTCTTAGTATTTGGTGATTTTAACAGTCTCAGCGCACTATGGTTATTACATACAATAGATTCAAGAATCATTATAACATAACATTTTTGATGAAGCTGACCTCGTAATAAAAAATAATGGTTTTTCAAATTATTTTTGTATGCAAAGTGGGAATCTTAAATGCCACTGACCTCAATTTCCCTCCACATTTACATCTAAATGCAATTGTTTCGCCGTGGATCATTCTCATACTAGTGATCACTTTCCCAACATTTACTAACACCAGCAATTCAACCTTTCTCCCTAACTCTTCGCAAGAACCATAAAAATGAAACTTCAATAAATGCAACTAGTCACAGTTTCAAGAACAAATTAAGTCAGGCCCGATCCAACTTGATGTAATTCAAGAAAGCTTCATTGACTCTAATAATGAAACATTTTTAACATCATAAATGATGATAAATCTGATGGTGATTAAACTGATCAAGCCTTCAAAAATGTTTAAAATAGCTCAGTTTTGGAACGGACGAAGAATGTAAAGAGACAACAAAAACTAAATATGCATTCAATAGATATACACAGTTGAAAATTGAAGTAACTACAAAAGACTCAGAGCCAAAAGTAGAAGAATTATTAAAGCCAGTAATACAAAATCCTTGCTGAATTATCAGTTATATTTATTATATCCTCAGGTCAAGCACATAATTTAACAGATATAATATTACTTTATGAGACGTTTTGATCTCAGCAGTAGGTACGTCAAAAAGGTTTAAAAAGTGTTCTATTTATGAACCGAAAACTTTAATAGCAGGTTGTTAAACAGAATTTACTAAGCTCCCGGCAACGTAAGTGAAATAGACGCGCCCACTCTGTGGTTAAGAATAAATAAATGATGTTGTTTACTCTTTATTCAATCCTGATGCATTACGTTCAAGGAGGTGTACCTCAAGGGATGTCATTACATATGATACAGCAAAGAATATTGTTTATGATTGATACATCAGTCTGAATCATTGCAAGGTAATTCCACGTGTAAGCCTGCAACGATATTTTGCAAATTTTCTGAGACCGTTTACTTTCATCACAAAGTATGACGTGGGGTTATCCACGTTAGCACTGTAAATGAATTGGGCAAAGAAGGTTCAGCTACTGCGTATGTATGTTTTGAAAACCAACAATTGTTAAGTGATTTCATTAGTGTGGAAGGTGATGCTTTCACAACATCGATCAAAAACAAGGTGTGTCGAGCTAACGTCGCGCATTAATGGAACGATATGTTTTACAGGTGTTAGCGTGCAGTGGAAACAAACGAACGAGAATGCATTTTGAATCCTGGAGCCTTTAGAGTACAAGTCGATTTTAAATTTACATAGATTCTATTTATCTGTAGAAGAAGTATTTTAATAGGACTGTGGTACTTTTAATACAAAGTTTGTGTTGAACATGTTCAGTTAATACTGCGAATAGTGCTGTTCAGTTAATATTTCTCGAGTGGCAAATTAATAACATAATAATTAATAATATACCCATTTAGAGTGCCAAATAATATATGTTGGTGTTGGGTTTATTTGCGTTTGTATTTACACGTAGTAAATGTTTGATTTACATGCTTGGTGAATAAAAGTGTGTAAAAAGATGTGAAAGGTGTGCAAACCACTTACTTGGCCAATACGTTTTAAGTTTTTGTCATTTATGTCAGAATAAGTAGACAACAATTAGTGCAGATTCAGCTGATACTATCTTGATTGAATTCTTACTTTTCGAAAAGTGTTTTCGAGTGTAAGGGAAGAGCGTTTGGCAAGAATTAATGTTTCTATGCTCAGAAAATGTTTCAGAAGATAAATCAACTTCAACAGTTGATGAAATTGATAACTGTGTGATATTCCTCACGCGTAATTGCTTTTGAATCGCACTTTAGTGAATCATTACGAAGATTAAAATAAATTGAGCAGAACACAAGGGAGGTAGGTCATACTTTGAAAATATTTATTAATGGCAATTTTTAGCAATGCGCATGATCAGTAAATGGCATTAAAAAGCATCTCTGCTTGATATTTTTGTTCTCTCTGGTATACAGTCTAATTAAAAGATTAGTGTATATGAACATGTAAACTCCATAACAGAAATTTCCCCATTACAACAGAGGATTAATGAAAGCCCAGATCATACATCTTTAGCCTGAGGCCACCTAACTGCGTAGAAATTTGTCAAAGTCTGGACTTAATGCAGAATTATTTTATAATCCGTTTTAATAAGTAAGAAACCTACAAAATAATCAAGCCACAAAGTTTAAACATCCTCAATAGAAAATTGCGGAAATTGTAAGTGATGTTAACTGAAAAAAAAATAGAAATAATACAAATTTTATTAATAACAAAACGTGTGTATATATATATATATATATATATATATATATATATATATATATATATACTTGCTTATTTTCCAACAGGGTAAAAATAGATTATAAATTGAAAAAAAAATGTCCCTGATATGTATTTCTTCACAAGAGACGTAAAGATAGTCTCCTATTGTGAGAGATTAGCAGCTTGTGAGAATACCCCAAACCTGAAAGGCGCCTCTGAGCTACATTCTAAAACTCTTGATCTCCCAAGGAATACATCCGTTCACAAATATTATATTTTGCCAATAGGCCTAATTCCTATCATATAGTCACTATTACTGAGATAGAAGCGAAAGAAAGTTTTCGTCTGAAATGAAGATAGATCCCAGTTGATAAATGGCTTCGGACTTAGAATACAATAGGGAATATGTCTTTCTGCTTTGATGTTATTCTTTACTTGCTGAGAATGTTCTCTGAATGATGCTGCGGTCCGCCTTATGACGAGAATAATCTTCGTCCTGAGTAGACAGATAGACCAGGAGTTGCGCAACTCGCGAACGATTCTTCGCGAACGATTCGTACTGCTCCGGAATCCGTCTTGCATTACTCGGATAATCCACGAAAAACTACCGATCAGCTGGCCGCTAGAATTGTCTCCTCCACACAGCGGCTGATAACGGCAATATTTTGTCATTTAATTTGCTACTTATTATAATTGTACATGTAACTATCATTTATATTAATCCTTTTACTTTGTCTCATTTTCTATTTACCTGCTATTTTATTTTGTTTATATTTATAGACTGTTGATGATGGCAAAGCCGTCAAAATCCAGCTCTCTAAATAAATATATTGAGTTGATGGAGATAACTTCTTAATGGAAATTTCTCCATGTAATTACGATAACAATACCGCATAAGAATTCCCATACTTTATGTAACTAGTGTCGGAAATCCGCCATCTTCAAGACTCAAGTCCTAGGATCTTCCGGTCGGAAACAAGGCAGAGGCAGTGAAAATTGTTTGCCTCAGAGCTAAGTAAGCCAGTTACAAAGTGGAAATAAACAAGAAGTAATACTATGTTTAAATTGCCAATAGTATGTTCAGAACTGCGTGCATTGTATTAACACGAAATACAAAAGACAATATATTAATAGTACGTACTTCATTGTGGCACGTTGGATGTTACTCCATTGAGTACAATTGGTAAGATGGAAAACCTACTTTGCTAGTACATGATTTGCGTTCACTGTGTTCTACAACAGTGTTTGCAGTTTAGTCAAATATCTTCGATTTGATTTTAATTGGCAGGATCATGGTCTTGCTCGTTTCTCCTTATTCTCGTATCTGGGACTACGGAACTCGTACCTCGTACCTCTAGGTCTAAGAACTAGTACTTGTAGCCCATTCCTCGAGGACTAAGATCTAGAACTCGTACCTCGACGACTAAGAACTAAAACTCGTACCTCGACGACTAAGAACTAGAACTCGTACCTCGACGACTAAGAACTAGAACGCGTACCTCGACGACTAAGAACTAGAACGCGTACCTCGACGACTAAGAACTAGAACGCGTACCTCGACGACTAAGAACTAGAACTCGTACCTCGACGACTAAGAACTAGAACTCGTACCTCGACGACTAAGAACTAGAACTCGTACCTCGAGGACTAAGAACTAGAACTCGTACCTCGAGGACTAAGAACTAGAACTCGTACCTCGAGGACTAAAAACTAGAACTCGTACCTCGACGACTAAGAACTAGAACGCGTACCTCGACGACTAAGAACTAGAACTCGTACCTCGACGACTAAGAACTAGAACTCGTACCTCGACGACTAAGAACTAGAACTCGTACCTCGACGACTAAGAACTAGAACTCGTACCTCGACGACTAAGAACTAGAACTCGTACCTCGACGACTAAGAACTAGAACTCGTACCTCGACGACTAAGAACTAGAACTCGTACCTCGACGACTAAGAACTAGAACTCGTACCTCGACGACTAAGAACTAGAACTCGTACCTCGACGACTAAGAACTAGAACTCGTACCTCGACGACTAAGAACTAGAACTCGTACCTCGACGACTAAGAACTAGAACTCGTACCTCGACGACTAAGAACTAGAACTCGTACCTCGACGACTAAGAACTAGAACTCGCACCTCGAGGACTAAGAACTAGAACTCGCACCTCGAGGACTAAGAACTAGAACTCGCACCTCGCGGACTAGAACGGCGGAGGAGACCTTCTTTGTGAGCGTGGGTCATGGTGCGTAGGCGGATGGCGGTGGCGCGGTCGCGGTCTCGGGGGCGCGGGCGCGGGCGCGGGCGCGCGGTGGCGAGGGCGGGGGCGGGGGCGTGGTCGTCGCCGCTGCTGCTGTGCGCGCGCGCGCTGGGGCTGGTGGCCGGGGCGGTGCGTCGCGCCGCGCACCGCCCGCGGCTCCGCGCCTCGCCCGCCGCCGCCGCCCGCACCGCCCTCTGCGCCGCGCTGGCCGTCGCCTGCTCCGCCTACAACCTGGCGACGCGCGGGCGCAAGCTGCTGCGCTGGGACTCGGCGTTCGCCATTATCCTCAACTCGTCGCTGCTGTCGCACGCCGTGCTGCTGCTCGGGCTGTACGGCAGCGCCCTCTGGAAGCGCGCGGCCGACGAGCGGGTGGTGGGGGCCATGGAGGACCTGCGCGAGCGGGTGGCCCGCGCCCTCGGGCTGCCGCTCGCGCCCCTGCCCTCGGCCGCCAGGGGGAAGCAGCTCCGCTACATCGCCGCCGTCCTGCTGTGCACCCTCCTCTCCGCAGCCATGCTCAGCTACCATCTGTCTCGCATCCACGGCTACTTCGTCTTCAAGGCGTCTTGCGCCTTTCTAGGAATGGCGATAGTAGGAGTTCTTGTGGGTCTGTTCACCCTCTTCACCTCCGATCTCCGGTATCTTTTTGAAACGGTTAACACTCATCTGGAGTCGATGACACGTGTCGTTCCGGTAACCCCTTCTGCGATACGTTATTCAACCAAGCAACCGTCAATTTTGCCTCGACCTCTGTGGAATCTGCTTGGGGGAAGCGAGAAACCTTTCGATGCAGAAAGCGGAATTGAGTTTACTGACCTAAAACTTGGCGCTAACGGTTCCCCGCTTGTTCGTGGCTGTGCAACTCAACGGGCTCACTGGAGCGCAGCTGATGTGCGTGAAATTGCGAGAATCCACGCAGCCCTGTGCGATGCGGCTGAGTTACTTGAAGTCGCATTTTCCTCGCGGTTGCTGTTCGTGGTTATGCACACCTTCTTCCCAGTCACCTACGGGGCTTACGTAACCATTAGAGTATTCATGGGTATTACGACAATTTGCTGGTACTTCGCGTCAATCACAACTTACACTCAAATTTCAATGGTATTCTTCGGGTATCATCTACTTCGTACTATCAACTATTGTGCTGCAGTAACCAAAGAGGTTTGTAGAAATTCATTTCATAAACAATTGTTGCTAGTACAGCACGTACTTTCTCGCATTAGTATTGGTGATGTAATATAAATTTGCAATTTTTATCCATACTAACACAGCATAACCATTACTTGATTACTTCAAAGAGAGTTCTCAACTTGCGAAGAATTACAAATCAGTAGGAGGATGCACTTGAGAATCCCTTGATATATTTTCATTTCATTACTATATTTGTATTTGGTATGTCTTTTCTATGCAATCCCTTCCACGGAAAGTTATATTTTATATTATCTTTACGTTGTAATGGCAGAAGAAACGTTTATATATATTTCCTTTGCTTCAGGCTAACAAATCTGGTGCACTGGTGCACAATCTTCTTCTCAGTAGTAAGGACCCACTAGTTAGATACGAGGTAAGTGATCGCGAAATGCTGTTAATAAAAATCTGGTATTATAATATATTCAAACGTTTCAAAATTGTCTCATTCCCAGACATATAACCCCACAATTCAAGTCTGTAATTCTGAAAATGCCGTCAAATGAAAAGGGTTATTTAAAATCCAGTAATCCCACGCAAAACTCTCGCACGTACGGGCGAGCGTCCATGATCAAAGTGAGTAAGAAGTGCGCGAGATTCTTAAGTGCTGACACAAACGAGGCCTCCCCACTACCAAGACAATCGCTCAAACTACCAGCCAATAGTTTACGTAATTTTTCATTTAACTTAAATATTTATCAACATTCAATGTGTTTAAAAGTAGTTAGAGTTTTATTGTCAAAGTCGGTCAAAATCGTATCCACTGATGCCTTACTCATCAATGTTACCTTCTCGTTCTTCGAGAAAGAGGGATATTGACGGCAGAATACATTTGATTTAATAAAAAGATGATTTAAATATTTTTTCTTATGTGTGTATTAACAAGAGATCATCTTTAAAATATACAAACAGATAAAAATAAAAGTATATCAAAATATATAAAATTATGCACAAACTTTACACATAATATATAGAACTTCCCTGTGAGTGGGGCTCGGAAAGAGGGAGAAGGATGAAATGGCATCAAGGAGGAAAGGGCGAAGCGGTGCGGAGCGGTTGAGTGTGTGTGTGGGGGGGGAGGGGGTTGTGGCAAATACTGTGCTCTTTTGTTGCAGCTGCAGCTGCTGTCTCTGCAGCTGCTGCACCGGCGCGTTCGTTTCTCCGCCTGTGGCTTCTTCCCGCTCGACTTCTCGCTGCTCTACTCGGTTAGTACCCCCCCCCCCACACACACACACACTCTCACACTCACTCACATATACACACACAGACAATTACACACACGACTGGCGCTGCCCACGGCGTTCGCGGTTTTAAACTCGAATTTAAACACTGCGGCACTCCAAGGTCACGAGCTGAAAGGAGAGGGGTAGATTGTCATCCAATCGAGAGCTCCAATACAAAACATTTGAGTCGTATCGAAGACCCCGATTGGATACCAGTGTGTTTCTCTTCGTCCAGTTCGTGACCTTGGAGTGCCAATCGTTTAAATCTGAGTATACACGCAATCCACCGAGCGGCACAATCCAGAACCTACGAGTGGTCTGCCATTTCTTGTCCGTTCTTGAGAATAGATGGAATAGAGACAGGGATACTCCCTCTTTTTTTCATAAAGTCTAGAAATCTCCATTACGTGCAAAAAGTCAGTTACCATTATTTATATCTGTATGCTTCATACAACAAACTGTAACGTAATAGCTACATTGAATGTATGTGACATTTTTATTGTTACGAGCTTTAATTACATCCACAGTAGTAAATATTGAACAAGGTATAATATGGAGCTATCTTATTATCCTACTCATTAAACACGCACGTACAATATTTCATTTACTCTTCGCCAGAAAAATCTCTGCATGATTGTCTCTTTTCACAATCAAAGCATTCCAAATTTGAAATTACGCATAAATACTGTAAGCAGGTTGAGTAAAACATCTTTTACGACAATTCCTCTTTTAGAACGTTTTGAACAAACAAAATCGCATGAAGAAAGTGTGTATTGTAACCCGTTTTCATTGGTTTTTCCATAATTTTCTGACCGGGTTGATTTTTCTAAATTACTCATATCGGCGTATTAATTTTTAATATTGAATATTTTCAACTTACGATGAATGGATATTGTGAACGTTTCCTTCATGGTAGCTAGCGACACGAGAAACAATGGGTGTTTTGTAGTACGTGATGGAAAGTTTGTGTGAAATAAATATTCAGAGTTCGTTTAATAATTGATTTTAATCAAATACTTATATAATTGCGTTCTTACACAAAAATTTATTTCTATCTGCAATTACTATGTTGTCAGTTACGATTATTAAACACTTATCTTATATTAAAAGTAAAAATTCAACTTTTGTAAAATTGTCAATATCTGTATTCTAATTTACTTTAATTATAATATAAATAAATCTTAAAATCAAGTGATTGTCCATGAAATACTCAATAAAAACAGAAAAATAGTATTTTATTTAAGACAATCATAGGTAAGGTAAGTATATGATAAAAGGAACTCTACGTTATGACGTTCCGTGTGTGGTTATACGCATCATGAGGTGTTTACATTTTCATCTGAAAGTAAAAATGACAAACTTTTTTTGAAAATGTAGAATACAAATTTGAATATAAGTACAAAAAAAACAGAGAATGAAAGTCTTTAAAATTGAAGTTTAAGTGAAAAATATAAGTAATACATACAAAATGTAAATTAACTGGGAGAGAACATACCACAACCAGATTAAGATATGAACATATTTCTTATACAAAAGTTTTTTAAACAAATAATGATCTCATAATATAAAACAGGCAAAGTTTCCATTAGAAGAGACAATATCCTCGCAGTACGGTGAGAGAGGCAAGTCTGGACAGAAAGGGCGACGACGTAAAAAAATTAAAGTTGCTATTTTGAAAATTAACAATGAAATCCAGTAAAATCGAGAAGTGGAAGGGGAAAAGAACAGATCTAAACATAAATACAATAATAAAATTATAAAACAAACATAAATTCATAAATTTTATTTTATTTTCATTTAGAAACAACCTGGTCATACATGTTAGAAACTAGTGGTGCTTCCAACGCACATACTCTCTCGCTCTGCTTCTATACGGTCCTTATTGCTATTCCACTACTTCATAAACAAGCAAAAGTGTATTACACCAGCAAACTTTTTCGGTACCGAGACCCGACAACCGAACTCAAATTCAACGAACCGGCACTTATACCACTACGCAACACCATCACCGCCTCTGTCGAACAGACCCATGAAAGAATAGAACCGTACTATTTATTTTATTTATTTATTTAGTCAAAAAACAGTAAAAACTGTATATGACGTGTGGGGAAAGAAATTTATCTGCGCACATTTTCTTGAGGGCCAGAATTTTATTTAAAAAAAAAATTTAGAAAATAATTATTTTAGAAAAATAAAGATATTTGAAAAATGTTTTTTCCCGAGTTAGAGAAAATCAATTTCAACTGTAAATGAACTACAAGCAAAAGGAGTGCTCAACAAAACGTGCGCACAGTGAAGCTACATTTACGTCCAGAAGCAAAACAAGGGGCCATCTCAGCATTTGCTCTATGGATCAGGGAAACTGGACAAAAACCTGATCGAGATGGGGGTCATTGACCCGGAAGCTGAAGTACATTACTTGTTACAGGCGTATTAAATATTTTTTTAAATGTATACAATGCAAACATAAACTAATTCATTATATATCTTTGTTTTGTTACATTATTTTTCTTTTTCACGATCAGTATAGTCTCTAATTGTATAGAAACAGTTTTGCAGCAGAAAAGATTTTACTTTTAACTTAAATTTGTATACCGACTTTAATTGTTTTATGTCATCTGGCAATGCGTTGTAAAGTAACGTACATGTATTGTATGTTGATTTCTTGTACTGAGCTGTTGATACTGACACTTGATGCACGTGATTTCTACGGCGTGTGTTGTAATTATAAATATCAATATTGCATGAAAATATGTTCCCTCCGTTAAGTAGGTCATTTTGACAAATATTACAGATTCGTAAATAAATAGACAAGGCAATGGTAGGATTCCCAGCTCAATGAAAAGAGGCTTGCAGGAATCACGTGGAAGGCATTTTTTCATTATTCGAATAATTTTCTTTTGCAATCTGAAGGTCTGAATACTACAGGATGAGCTTCCCCAGAATATTATGCCATATCTCAGGCGGGAATGCACATTTGCAAAATAAACGCAACGAGCTGCATGAAGGCTGACAGAATTTGAAAGACTTCTGAATGCATAGCATAATGAACTTAATTTAGTGTTTAATTCTGTTATATGTACATTCCATTTGAGGTTTGATTGAATTGAAAGGCCTAAAAATTTTGTTGCCTCAACATCAGCTAATTGCATATTGTTCATTTTCAATGGAACATGCGATTTCCGATTTGAGATGCAAAAATGCATTGAAACAGTTTTTCTTTCGTTAACAATTAATTTGTTATTATTAAACCAATTTGAAACTTCTGAAATTGTACTATTTACTGCTTCTTTTTTGCAAATAACATTCGTGTCATCAGCAAACAGAACCGTTCTTCCATTTTTAATAGACGAGGGCATATCATTTACATATAACAGAAAGAGAATAGGACCTAAGATCGAACCTTGCGGGACCCCATGCACAATTGGCAAAGAATTGGAAATATAAGTATGTAATGTCCTTTCCTGCCAGTATGGTATTTCTACTCTTTGAGTCCGATGTTTAAGGTAAGAAGTTATCCAATCTAGGGCAATACCACGAATTCCATACGAAGGTAATTTTGAGAGCAAGATCTTATGGTCAATAACGTCAAAAGCTTTCGAGAGATCTAAGAATATTCCAATGGGTATTTCATTTTGGTCTATTGATGAAGCAACATCTTTGAGAAAAGAAAAAATGGCAGTTTCCGTAGATTTTGATTTTCTAAAACCGTGTTGTGAGTCTGAAAACGCTCTGTTTTTCCTGAGAAATGTTTCCATTCGTAAGTAGAAAAGCCTTTCTAATATTTTTGAGAAAACTGACAAAAGAAAAATTGGCCGGTAATTTTGAATATCATTTTTGTTCCCTTTTTTAAAAAGTGGCTTAATTTTTGCTGTTTTGAAAATATCTGGAAATATTCCTGTACATAAAGAAGCATTGAAAATGTGAGTTAACGGATGTATAAAGGCAGGTGCACAAGTTTTTAATAAACAATCCGGAAATTCATCTAAACCAGATGAATATTTATTTTTAGTTTACTGACTATTCTGAGGATTTCGTTGGGAGAAGTTTCGGGAATAAACATCGTATCTGAAATTTTTTGGGAAGTGTAAAATGTTGAATTTTGTGATTTTAGTCCCTTCGTGAGATCAGACGCAATTCTGGAAAAGTGTTTGTTGAAGAGATTGGCAACTTTTTCCGGATTACTCGTTTCTCTTTCATTATCCTTTAAAATAACATTCTCTACAAGGTATCGAGATGATGTGGTTGTATTTTTTAATATCCCACATTGCTTTAGTTTTGTTACTAGCGCTCAAAATGTCCTGACTATTTTTCATTATTTTTGCCTGAACTATTACTTTTCTTAAAATTCTTTTATATTCTCGGAAGTATATATGGAAACCGGGTGATACGTTATGATGTTTAGAAATAAAGTAAAGCGTACGTTTGTTTTTACACGATGTTCTAATTCCTTGTGTGATCCAAGTATTACTTTTGCTTGAAATATTTAATTTTCTCTTTTTAAGAGGAAAGCACGCGTTAAAATGAATTGAAAGCTTGGAGAAAAATAAATTATATTTTTCATTTGTGTCAACAGCGTTATAAACTTCGTCCCATGATTGCTTCATCAAGTAGTCCGTAAATAATTTTATATTAACTTTAGTGAATGCGCTGCACATGCGTGTATTATTTATTGTGTCAGTGTTTATGTTCTTAGTAATTGTAAGAATTTGTGCATCGTGGTCACTGTATCCTAGATTATTCGTTATTATTTCATATGTAGTTGTGGTTTTGCTAATTATAATTTGATCTAATGCTTTTTGTGATTTAAGCGTATTCCGTGTAGGTACATTCACTGTAATGTCTAAATTAAAAGAATGAAGTAAATTGAGAAACTGCTCTTTTTCGTGGGATTCGCTCAGAAAATCAATATTGAAATCTCCACATACAACAATGGATTTACAAGAGAGATTACTAATTTTGTTCAGAATTATCTCTAGATTTTCCAAGAAAGTGAAATAATCTGAAGCTCGCTTTGTTGGAGGTCTGTAAATGCAAAGCAAGATAATTTTGAGCGTAGTAAGATGTACTACTGTTGTTTCAAAAACTTTTTCAACTGCATATAAATTGAATTCTGACAAGAAGGTAGAATCAATATAATTTCTTATGCAAATTCACGAACCTCCGTAAGCAGGGCCCTTATTTGATTCCCTCGCCCTACAATACGATCCTGCAAGGTAAAAGCTAGGAATTTGGAGTGTATTTATATCATTTTGAGACAACCAATGTTCTGTAAAGCAAAAAACATCTATTTGTCTTAGATCACATTGTAATGCTGCCTCGATAAATTCAATTTTATTTGAAAGAGATTGCACATTATGATGCATTATTCGAATCTTTTGCATGTACCTACACGGATGTTTTTCTGCTGCATCTGACTGTAGTTGCTATTTATTTATTTCCTTTTTACCTCGAGTGCGTGGTCGAAGGAAGTATCGTGTCCCAGCAGTGACAAGAGGTGAGGAAGGAGGGGTGACAGATGTAGAGGAGTGAATAGTGGGAGAGGTAATACACGGATTAGGTTCAGGGGATAAGGTAATTGGGTCCAAAGGGGTCCCAGGGGATGGAAGAGAACTAGGAGGTGTGGGTGGGGATGGGTCTTGGGCAGGACACTGCCAAGTTTGTGAAATGATGTGTTTTGCAAGCTCACTACCGAGTGCATGTTTTCCGACAAGGTTCAGGTGAAGACCATGTCGGGTGAAGTGTTTTTCTGAGAGAAAGTTTAGCTCAAACAATTTAACATGTGTGTCTCTCAGATGCAGTTTCAATTGGTTGTTTGCGTGACTAATTTCTTTGCATAGTGTGGGCTTGTTGTACCAGAAGGGCAGAGTCGAGACTACAATGTTCGTGTTTTGGGCGGCACGTTGTAATTTGTCAACATGTTCTTCAGGTGTAAAGTGACCACCCAAATTAATGTCATTCTGCCCTCCTATGATAATTACAGTACCCCGTTTGGTGAGGGTTTTTGTGTGCGTGTCCAACTCACTGGTCACGTCGGCAAACCTCCCGTTAGGTTTAAACACACACATGGCAGAGAAATTGGTTGGGAGTTTCTCACTGAGCAGGGAGGAGATTTGTCGCCCATGGCTATCTGCTAAAATGAGTACCTTTTTGATGGGCTCAATGGGAATGTCCTTGTTTTCTGGTGAGCCAGTTTGCGCAACTCTATGTGTCTTTGTTACTTTGCGCTTGCTAGCCTGTTTGCGTTGGTTTGTGAATGGACGTGTCGATGATGGGTGGGGGTGGTGAGGATTGGGAAGGCAAGGAAACTCATTGTAGTAGTCTAATACAGAAAATCTGTTTTGAGTCGTGATTGGTGGTGGTGATTGTGTTTTTGCTTCCGCGAATGGACGGTTGGAGGTTTTTGCGGTGTTGCCTATTGTTGTCCAACCGTCTGTGTTTTGAACGACCTCTTCGAGCCTTCGGATATGTTCATCTAAATTACTGTTGATGTGTGTGAAGGCTTTCAGAAGATCGGCTTTGAGAGAGTAGAGAGTAGAGAGTGTATAACGATTAGTAGCCATGTCACGAATGCGTGTCAAGTGCGTGGTAAATATGAAAATAAGTAAATAGATAATTCAGAATACTACAAAAAAACTACTACCTAACTTATCTTTTAAATTTAATTGTATTAACTTATTTAAATTACGTTACGTATTTATTTAAAAATAACGGTGATCTGATTCTAATGAGTATTTAAATGTGATTAATTAAATTCAAAAAGCGTTCAGTGTGTTTAAAAGATTGAAGCTGCAAACCAATAAATACAATTAGATTACTATACTTTACCTACTGAAAGGCCACGAAATTCTAAATAAAATTCTACTATAAAATGGTAAATGCATGATTAAGAAACAATTGATACGATAGTAATACGCTTTACAAATACAAGAAGAGAAGCAAAAAATTGTTAAAAGGTAAAAATTTGAACAAATATATACACATATTTCCAGGACATTTATCACAATTGCTTATATTTTAGTCAAAACGTAATTCTATCGATTTTATCATTAGGAGCTGGTAATTTTCAACATGCGAAAAACATGTCTTTCAAACATGACCAAGAAAGGCAGCGATAAACCGCATTACGAAGTATTCGTAAGGCTAGAAAGTAATAATAATTTCGGAACCGTTAGGGATTGTAAGTTTATCGCATGCCTTCTGGTTATATTGTATTACAATTTAACGTTAAAATACTCATAATTTTACTTAAATTGGTTCATACAGATATATATTTGTGGTTAGGCGGAAGAGCAGGCCCTATGGCCTGAGCCTCGCCATTAATAAAGGCATTATTATTATTATTATTATTATTATTATTATTATTATTATTATTATTATATATTAGACAACGGTTGATTTGACAGGTCATACGCTTCAGAAATCGAATAACAGAGTTGAAAAATTGTTTAAAAGACGCAGTTAGCGAAAACATAGACAAGGCCTATCTATTTATCTGCATTGATTCTATTCGTGTGTAGAAGTACTTCAAATGATGTTCAATAAAGTATCTACACTCTTCAATGTTTTTTCGTGCAACATCACATTCATCAAATTAAAATCCCCCTCGGGAGATTGAACTCGGCACCTTCCTTATTGAAGATCTCAACCCGAAGGCGAATTAACCAACCGCGCTACGGGACCCACATGCGGACCAACTGCTTATATTTCAGTCAAAACGTACTTGTATCTGTTCTATCGTTAGGAAGCCGGTAATTGTCAACATGCGAAAAACATGTCTTTCAAAAAACACGACCAAGAAAGGCAGCGGTGAACGGCTTACTCCACATAATTTATCCGATGATCGGCATTTGGAAAATAACTACTGCGAGAAAGTATGTGCCATTCTATAGCACCACTAGTTTATTTATATATTTACCGTCCCTTATTACACACGTGCAGAAATTTTAAAGAAAAAATTTGGAGCGGTTTTTGAGAATTTTTTAAAAAATTTGAATCGCAATTAACGCAAAAACTACTCGTTTTTCCAAAAAAATGGTACATGACCTTATTTGAAGTGCTAACTTTGTACAACCGACTTTGTCTGAGGCGAAAATCTCTATCTTCAATTTTGCAGTTTTTAAACAGTTTTTTGCAATTTTCGAAAAATTGGGCCTATCAACGAAAATAATACCTACGTCATTCCCTTCAACGTTCTTCGCTCTATTCGACAACAAAATATAATCAAAAAATTTGGAGCCATTTTCTTTTAAGGTAGAAAATCTCAAAATGGACTTCACGTAAATTATCCTCAAATATTAAGACATCGGTTTCAAATTCAAGAGACCTTGAGACGAGTAAAAACCATCCGGGAATATCAATTTTGAAGAAAATCGGCCGAACGGTTTAGGCGCTAGCGTTGACCACAGACGGACAGACGGACGTTTTGCCGTCAATCGATTTTGAAGTATGAAGAAGCAACAAATCATAGATTTTGACTACACCAGGAGCTAGAGAATTTTTTTCTAAATTTAGCAACAGGTTTTATCCACTTTTTTGTCAACAGACCCCTGCTATAAGGGATTTTCTGGCAAAAATTCCCCGTTTTCCGCCGCTCGATTACATAACTTTCTCTTCTTACGAAGTATTCGTAAGGCAAGAAAGTAAAAAGATTAGATTCGAACAAGGAATTAATGGTCTCATGTGTTTTTATGCGTAAAGACTTAGGGAGTTACTGCAAATATTTTCTAGGTTCGTTATCCAAAATGGGAGAGTTGTCAAAATTAAATGAATGGGCAAAATCAAGGCGATCGAGAAATAAAATTCAATTTTCTGCCAGTCTCCTTGTTGCTATTATAATGTTCTTTAATCCTTTGCTTAAGAACACGTTTTGTTTGTCCTACAAAGGAGACAGAACCGTCACGAATGTTAGGCAATAAAAAACATTTTGTTTATGGGTACCTTTCGTTTATTGGTACCTTACGTTCGTCGTAATGTAAATAAAGACTTTTATTATATCATTGATTGTCTTAAATAAAATAATATTTTTGTGTTTTTATTGAATATAATTGTAATACAAGCTTGAGGCTGGTTCTTGGGACTGGATCAGTGAAATATTTATGACCTCTAGGATTTTAGTTTGTTATTATTATTATTATTATTATTATTATTATTATTATTATTATTATTATAATTATTATTATAAAAAGGTATTAAGTCAATCTTTACTTTTTTCTCTGAACATTATTGCACTAATTTATTTATTTTTGCAGATCGTTGGAGCTGTCACAACATATTTGGTGATCCTCATCCAGATTCAACTTTCAATTGGATCTAATAAGCAAAAGTGAATCCTGAATATTATTTACGAAAGTGGAAATTGAGTGACGGGACTGACCATACATGGATCACGCCCAAACATTTGATCACATAACTATCTTGTAGTGATGATGCTTTTAATGTATAACTAGTCAATAGCCTAGCACTGCATTTGTGATCTTCAGTTATGTACTACTTAGGAAAACGGTGTGAATTCCATCAACATGTAAAATGAATGTAGTTTGTTTTCCATCCTCACGCCTGCCCACTCCACCCTGCCCCCTCCCGCCGCCCATCGTCGTCGCCCGTCCTACCTTCCCTGCATCCCCGCCTGCCCCTTCCGCTTCCGCCCGTCCTTCCCCGCCCTAGCCTCCCCGCGATGGAACTCAGTTTCTCTTTGACCTTAAAGCCCAACTACACCTTCGAAATGATTCAAAATGCATTTAATAGGAAATTGTGATTTTTTTAAGAAAATTCGACGATTTCGTCATAATGTTTTGGTACTTCGGAAAATCTCGAAAGAGTACGTAATTATATTCCTTTAAAGAATTTAAAAGAGGATTGAGGGTAGTTTTTTTCGAAATCTTATGCAGACAGGTCACGTGTATACAATTTCATCAAAATCTAATTATCTGTTGAAAAGTTATTGTAGGGCATACATGGTAATTTCAATAGATGATACTCAGACCAACTTCTCCTTATTTAAATTTATATTATCATACTAGAGTACTATTGAATTTTCTGTAAGTAGTTTTCCTTAATGCGTGTTGTATTTCCAGTATTCAAAAGGTAAATAAGGATTTGCACAAACTGACACTTTGTAGGGGTTTAAAAGGTGTATGTCACGAAATATATTTCTCGCTGAATCAATCATATTTTGAAATCGCATTATATTTTATTCCGTATACAAATATTAACAAAAAGCTTATATATGTTGTCTATTGTCTATATGTTGTCAATTTTCCTAGGGAAAGAATGAGATACATCATATCCATTTAGAAAGATGTAAGAAGCTAATTGAGAAGAAGAGGTGATTGCAATTCCCTATTGTCGTTATGGAAAGGAAGGTGATATGGAAGGTGTTTCGCCGATGTGTCTATAAGTTCATTTATTTCCTCAAATATCTTGTCAGAGGGCTTACGTATTTTGATAAATTAGATACCAAGTAAATTACTATGGTTTAAGTTGTTAGTTCGTACGTGGAAGTTACGAAAAAATTAACATAATGAACGTTTGGTGGCATTTACAAGAAAATAGACATTCCAATTAAAAACAACGGACTTGTAAGTGTAAATTGAACTAGAAATTTAATAAAATACAAGCTAGTACGTTGTAAGCATTAATAATAAAGATACTCCAACAAATGTATATTTTCTAATTTGTCTATTTTCTCTGACACTTTCAACTTGAATCAACTTTGTCAACTTTAAGTTGACAGAAATGACGACTGTTACTTCATTCATGAAAAATGTTAACAAAGGCACATCAGTTTTAACTCAGATTGTAATATTCAGTTTTTAACTCACTGATGTCGAGAGGTGAGCGAAGTGCCCACATTCAAATTTCACTAGTCATTACTCGACGTTCAAATATTCTGTCCGAGTTTCCTTTTTGCTGATATGTGAAACACAAATAATGGAAGAAACTTGATTGTATGACTAGTGCAAGCACGGAAGAAGGTAGCAGCGCACTCATCCACCTATGGCGTACGTTTTTTGTAATGAAATTCTCTGACTAAACTATTTACAAATCAAATTGTTTAGCACTGTGCATTTGAAAATTAAATACTCATTTTATTCAAATTTAGATTTTAGAAAAATTACTGTTTCGAATCAAAAATTGGTTGTTAATGAAAATTGATGAGTTGGATATTAAGTTACATAAAGGTTATTAAGCCTTTTACTGTTGTTGAACTTATGGGAGATCCTCTCTGAGATATTAAATAATGTTTTGCTTGCTTTGATCACAAAGGCAGTTTCAAAAATATACATCAGTCCCTGGCCATTTCTTAAGAAAGAAACAACAGGAAAATATTGGAAAACTCTCAAGATTAAGTTTGCCGTCGATCAGTGCGATTCTTATATTACTACTAGCTAATGTATACTTGTTTATGCTCTGAATTGAAATAGATTTTTCCTTTCCTCTACCTGCAAGTTTTTCTTTTACAATTTTCTCACTAAAGTATCGTTAAGTAACTACCAGTGCTACAACAGCACTTACTTTCTTCCACGAGAAACGGTTACGGAAAATTGCGATACCGCAACTTTTGTCTATACTGGTATTAACACACATCGTCCATCACTTGTAAAATGCATTACCAGTGGTAGTGCATTACGGTTGAACAGTTTCTGAAATTACTTTGAAATACTTTGAAAGGTAATACAACTAGATTAACATAAATACAACAATCCAAACTCCATTCCATGCTCCAAAAACACCGCCCAACGATGAAAGGTAATTCTGAGAACTTCAAACGGCCCGTGTCGCGCCATTTCCGTAGGTATTGCAATGTGATAACAACTGAAAGATTCCAGCGAAAGAAGAGTGGTAAATTCGGGTTTGAAAATTCGAAAATGTAATAGCATTATTATAAATTGTATTGTTGTCAATATACATATATTTTTAAAAAAGTATGTGACCTTTTTGAAGAACTTACTCTTTAGAGCAGATTTCATTTCACAAAAAATCTTCTTTATCGATATTATACTTCTGCGATGTTTTTACAATTTTCAAAAATACAGAGAGTTTGCCTAAAATGAGACAGCACTATGTTCTTTACCATACTTTGATATAAACGAGGACAATTTTTCAAGAAAAAGTTGGCGCTATTTTTTGAGAAAATAATTTTTTTTAATTAATTAAAAATTTTCCTAATTTTCATGCAAAATTCCGCAAAAACTACTCATATTTTCGAAATAATGTACATAATCTTCTTTCAAAATCTGTCTTAACAACAGATTTTGTTAAGAAAAAATATCTATCATCCACAAAATGCCGAAAAAAATTTTGAACTTTTGCAATTTTCGAAAAATTATAGATTTCAAAGAGTATGAGATCCGCGCCATTTTTAAGGTCCTTTTACGCTATCCGAGGACACAGTTTATTAAAAATATTGGATTCATTTTTGAGAAAAGTTAGAAAATGTTGAGGCTTCATGCACAATATCTGCCAGTGAAAATATCCGTTTCGAATCCAAGAGACTGACATCAGCCTCATCGTTTGGGGAATAACAATTTTAATAAAACTCGTCTGAATGGAATTTGCGCTAGCATTCGCCACAACCTAGCGGACGGATAGGAGACGTTTTGTCGTCAATCGATTTTTCGATATCAAGGAACCACAAAACATGGACTGTAATTACGCAATGTGTTAGACAAAGTAATTTACTACGTTGAGGAACAAAATGTATCCACTTTTGTGTTACCAAGGCCTAGCAATACGAGTTTTTCTGTCGAAAAATCGCCATTTTCCCCCACAGTAGTACAATACTTTCTCTACACTGCCTAAGCAGCATGCGAGAAAGTAAAAAGATTAAATCATAAAACAGCACAATATTAAATTTAACAAATACATAGATAATAGCATTATTCTGCTAAACAAGTTGTACAAAAAGGTAAAAAGAAAAATATAGTTATTTCTTTCTTTCGCTTAGCCTATTAAATACAGGAAGCGCTGCAGTCACACCCAACGTACGGTGTGATGCAAGTTAGCCCAACCTAAGGAAAGTTAGGATCCATTTGACATTTTCTTTCACGTTCAATTCCCTAAAGTTTTAAAGTTAATTAGTAGCTTAATTTCTACAAAAGATAATTTGCTGTTTAGTATAACATCTAACTTTTCCAAATCAACTTATCGGCAATAATTAATGTCTGTGTTTAAAGCATTTACGAATGCTAGGAAAACATTCATACGCCTCTCTCCATCAAATAACATTAATGATTCTTATAAGGAGACAACTAAATTAGAGTTGTCTTCAGAGTACACGTGTTGAAAAAACGAGATGATAAATTAATCTTTACAGTGACAAGTGGCAAGTCAGAAACTTTGCTCGATACATGTTTATTTCCAAAGGATAAGAAAAGTCCAGAACATTAGCCGTTTATAAACGACGGCACAAGACTTAATTTTTCATGTTTCAAGATTTTGTTGTAGAGAAGCGCTTTGGAAAAATCCCACTAAATGCGTATTGTCGTATTTAAAATTCTGTTTCGAAGATTTCTATTCGTAAATATCTACTCATTTTCTGTTTTTTCAATTTTCGAAACCTCCTACCATCTACTCGTCTATCCAATGAAATACTAATACAAAGTAAAATGGGACGAGTAGATAGTTTAGTGAATCAAGAGACGGCGATTTTAAATCGTTGAAATTATTGTTGAAGAGCTTGGTCGGGAGGTAAGTACATTTCTGAGAAAATTTTACGATGTCAATCTCCAATTTGATGCGGCCCATTTGTCTCGCTAGACTCGCCTATTTCAAAGTTAATGTCGAGGCTCCGGTCTTCAGCCTCTGCGATTCATATCTTACGTAACACAAATATTTTTAATACTATACAGCCAGCGCAGAATTTCCAGCGTAGTTTACACCAAAACACAGTCACGGCTTATCATGGCTCACATTCCTTGCGTTCCTATTTAGAGTGCCTGTATTACTAGGTAATTTGTAATACGCGTAGAAATTGAAAAAAAAATGCAGTATCTGGCTATGTCAGAGGTGACTAGTTTCGTTGGATACCCAGGAACTCGGGAAAAATCCAAAGAACAATTAAAGTTTGGAGTAAAAAATTTGGAGTAAAAAATGCAAATATTTACTTGCGTTATTCCGCATATTCTTAATCTGCGCGTAGTGAATTCTCTTATTCAGTGCCTCACTGCTTACGATGTATCTGATGATGACGTCACCAAGGTTCCAAGGAAGACAACGCCCGTCATTACTTATTTGCTATTCATTAGTTGCGGCATTTTTTAAATTTTTGGTATATAAATCACCACTGTGCTGTATAAATAGCCTACTATATTAAGTTATTGTAATATTTGTGAAGACTGGTTTTGTTAAAATTATTAATTTATTGATGCTTTATATGAAAGTACTTTTATTTGTTGTGGTGGAGCAGTATGCGTGTTACTTTTTGGTAATGAAGCTTGTGTGGCTTCGTTCTGCTCGATTGATTGTGGTTTCCGGAGGCGGCTGCTGCTGAGGTATTTAGTCCCTAACTGTAGTGGGTGTTTTGTGTGGGAGATGGAGAACTTTCAGAACTTTCCCTGCCCGGATGGCGATGGTGTCGACCCCGTTGGATTGCGATTTTCCCCGCAACCAAATTTCCCTACATGTGTGGTAATGCATTCAATGTAAGTGTAAGTATAGGGTAAGGATAGGGCAAGGAAGATAAAGGAAAGATCGTCCGCGATTCGTGGCCAGTTTTTTAGGGTACTGCTCCGACATTCGTCTGGTATTGATCGGAGAAACCCTGAAAACTATCGATCAAAGCAGCCGGCCGCTAGAATTCTCCTCCAGACAGCGACTGAATTCGACTTAGCTATGTAGCTAGAGGTGAAAATCCTGCCACCATCCGGGACTCGAAACCTAGGACCTCCCGGACAGAAGCACTGCCTTGTCATTTGATGCCCTGAGCCACCTCATCCGGCCATTGTTCTGCAGGCCACTAGCTTCTATTGCAGCGGTGTCGAGGTCTCCTATTGGTGGCAGTGGCACGCCTCACGGCACGGTACCATGCCACGAGCTTCTCTGCTCCACTAGCGTCGGGAGATGAAACTATCAGTAACCACGCCGTTTTACAATAGTGATGGCGTTGTCTCTTGCGGCGGGGTTATGAACTGCGTGCAGAGGCGATTTCGTCGTGGCACTCGTGACACGGACTCCCGCTCGTGGCATCGACCTTGACAAGCACTGTTCTCTTGCTCCCGTCCATCCAGCCGTGTCCCTGCCTCAGGCGATGGCGTGCGCGGCGCTGGGGCGGTGGCTGGGCGCGCGCCGAGCGTCGGTGGCGAGGGCGGGCGCGGCGGCGCGCGGGGCGTGCTGGGCCACGCAGCCGCTGCGGCTGGTGGCCAAGGGCCTGGGCCTCGCGCCCTTCGCCCTCGACGCCCAGGGCCGCGCGCGCGCCCACACGCCCGCACTGCTGTGGGGCGCGATGCTCTTCGTCGTCACCTTAGCCTTCAACTTGAGCAGGAACTGGTGAGTTGCTTGCGAGGGAATGCTGAGTCGGGATGAGAATGTATGGCGTGTTAATTTCTTAGGTTCTGGTAACTATACTTCGATTTTTATAACGTGGCGTCTCAAGGTTACGCACGAAAAAGAGAGAGGGAAGGCAGACTCCAATAGGGAGCAGTAAAAGTGAGGGCTGTAGAGACGTTGCAGATCCCTATTGGAGTCTGCCTTCCCTCTCCATTTTTCGTGCGTGACCTTGAGTCGCCACGTTAAAAATCTAAGTATAATAGGGAATTACGTAAGTAGGACATGGTGTGATGTGGATGTTGGTGGTGTTCCTCTCCTGTGGGAATGTGAAATCTAGCGCTGACTGCACGACGTCTTGGGAACTTCATGTAATGTAACTTCATTATTTGTGCACGTCTTCTGAATTTCAGTGGGAAATATAGTTATTCAAATTATCGTTTTTCATATTATCCCGGCAAAAAGTATTATTCTTTCATGAAGAACATGAGGGTTCAGGGCAGGAATTTGTAGCTAATTTACCTTTGAAAATATATTTTATTATATAGGAGCGAATATTTTGTCAACAAAACTCGAAAAAAAACTCTCTTTTCTGTATTCAAAATTCGACTAGAATATGGTTTAGGATAGAGACCACAGAATTATGAAAACGTGCACAAAATTCACTTCTCCCCATAGCTCGTCATACGCAGTTTTTAACTGTTTTTGACGTAAATAAATAAAAATAAATAAATAAAAAAATTCCTTCCCCCTCTACGTATCTCCCTTAGGAGGACTCCGCTTCGCTCTAATCTCCCGACTGGTCTTCTGACATGCCGAAGTGTTCATGTAAGTGTGTAAGGGAAGAGAAGACAAAGATGATAAAGGAAATATCGCGCTGTCCGTGGGTTTGAAACGGCACTGCTCTGGAGTTAACATAGTGTTTATCAGAGTAACCAAGAAATCAAGCAATCTCATTAGACCGCTAAAATTCTCCTCCAGACAGTCGTTCTATTCGACCTAGCGGTAAAGCTAATACGTACAAGATTCGAAACCTAGGATCTCTCGATCATTGTTGCTGCAGATTTGTCGGCATTCCCACTGAACTATTGTAGCCGTTGGTCTGTCGTGTCATGTGTCTTGAATTTTGTAATGATGGCGATGGCCACATACGGTACGAAGTTTTTAATTGCGAACACAAAAAAGTTACACCAAAACCAACAAAATAATAATATCCAACGTAGTTTGGGCGCTTAAGACTGCCGTTTGTACACCTGTGCTCTTCCGTCACATAAGACGCGCTAAGTTCAATCGTGCAGACAAGTGATGACCTGAGGAAAGCTTCTGACAATGAGAGCTGTACATATCCTCACTATTCACACCACTCGAAAAGGATAAGATATTAGTGATATTTTCACATAATTTTCTGTTTGTTTTGACAGCTAAGTGTTGCACTTGAATTCCATAACCTTCCGGCTGAAAACAAATTAAGATGTAATTCGACATAACACGGCAAACCATTCCTTGATACATAATATCAACATCATCAATCATTTTCATTAAGGGGTGTAAATGGCCGAGGTGGTTGGTGCAAGTACAGAATCTGCGTCTCGGAACGAAATATCACTGGACTGATGTTAAAGAGACAAGCAAGTTGAGAATCGACAATTATATTCATCCGGAAATTTCAAGAGGATAAGTAATATTTAATTCTACACCATGAGTGAAGTAATGTTCACTGTTTCACAATATATTCGTAATTAATGCGTTTCTTTAGATTTCCTTTAATATTTCGTTAGTTTAACCACAGCCATCTACTTTCCCTCGTACATCTGACGTATCGCAGAGTGCGGTTGGCCAGTAGAGAGAAGTGGTAAGAAAAATTACATAAGCTTCATTAATAAGCCGATTAATAAGCAATCTTTTTGAGATGCGCCTGACTGGAGCCTATCACATGTATAATTAAACACTATTGGTGTTAAATTCTTAAGTGGAATAGTCAAGAAAAGTCCTCGGTCTGAGAATGTTTCATTTGAAGCGTCCACTATGAACGCGCCTTGTTCTATCTCTCGAGCCTTGTTCGCAGGCAATTGTTCTCTCCGTTCCGAGACCCCCTGAACGTGTCCGACGTGGCGGCGGCTCTGTCCGAAGCGACCTTCTACGCCACGTACTGCACCTCTGTGGTGACGGTGCTCAAGGGGCGAAAGCTGCTGGAAGGGGCCGCCTCTCGCGTGCAGCACCTCTACCGTCTCCTGGCGCAGCCTCCGGCCGTGTATCTTTGGTGGCGCAGGGCTAACATCATCCAGGTCAGTGTTGTAAAAGAAGGAAAGATAAAAGAATGTTTCGAAAAAAACGTTTTCGCGTGTTTTTAGTTAATTTTTTGCATGTTGTGTGAGGATCAGTGAGAGCTTAGGAAGTAAGGAACTACAAGAATCAGTCTCACGTTCTTATTCTTGTACGGGACTCACCGGACTCCCTCACCGGACTCGACTCCCTCACCCGACTCGACTCCCTCACCCGACTCGACTCCCTCACCCGACTCGACTCCCTCACCCGACTCGACTCCCTCACCCGACTCGACTTCCTCACCTGACTCGACTCCCTCACCCGACTCGACTCCCTCACCCGACTCGACTCCCTCACCCGACTCGACTCCCTCACCCGACTCGACTCCCTCACCCGACTCGACTCCCTCACCCGACTCGACTCCCTCACCCGACTCGACTCCCTCACCCGACTCACGGAACTCACGGAATCGATCACTCATGGACGCACGGATTTGGCCTCATGTTCCTATGGACTCAGTGACAAACTCTAAACTCAAACAGCTAAAAGGTCAGAGTTCGCATCCCATAAGTCAGAGATGCCTTTGCGAGAAGAGTTCCAAGACTCAAGACCCTCAATGAAATCGGATCCTTTTCTCTCAAAGTGGCAGAAACGTGACTTCCATTGCCCTCAACACTCCCATGTAGGGTCGGGTATTGGAAATTAAAATGCTTAGCTTCCACCAACTCTCAACATAGACTTTATGTGGAGCAGTTGGGCGGTTAGCCCGCTGCAAAGAAAAACAGGCACAAGCAGTTAGTGAAAAATGCCCCAATTTCCTGTTCACATTTCTGTAACATTTCTATTCTCATCAAATTCCTTAAGTTTCTATATTTCGTCAAACACTTTCATTCGAACTACGCCAGCGTTGTTGGCAGTTGAGACATTCTTTTACGAGCTGTGCCCCGCCCGAGCGACGAGTGTGCGTAGGTGTGCGTGGTGTTCGCCGTGACCTTCTGCACGTCGTCGGCCTCCATGACGCTGTCGGTGTCGCGCGTGAGGACCCGCGCGCGCTACTTCGTCTACCTGCTGCACAACGTGCAGACGTGGCTGGTGGAGCTCATGTTCGTCAACTTCGTGGTGGCCATCCTGTTGGCGCTGCGCCGCCTCAACCGAGAGGTGCTGGACCAGGCGGAGGACCGCGTCCCGCTGGCTCGGCGCAGGGAGAACGTCCTCAAGCTACGCACCCTGCAGGTAACTGGCATGGCTGAGATGACAGAAGGCAACTACAACTGTGGCCACTGTGGTGTATGTAACAGCGAGGTTCGAGTCTTCAGGGGGTGGAGTTTCCACACTGCCTATGCGGCTGGGTCGAAATCAGCCGCTGTCCCGAATAGAAATCTAACGGCCAGCTGCTGTATTCGTTTTTTTTTTCGTGGTTTCTCCGATCAGTCAAAGCATTATCCTAACAAACGGGCCACAAACATCGCGCAATTTTTCCTTCCTCTTCCACATTCCTATCCTCTCCTCCTTACACTTAAACGCACTTACTTTATAACCGGCCAAAATAGTAGTCCGCCGGACTGAACCGAAAATAAGAATTGGACACGGCGAAGACATCTGCCCACTTGCGATGGACTTTAATACTATATTTTTTATGTCCTAATAGCTAGCCGAGACCAAAGGAAATAGAAAACTAAAACGGTAAAGTCTGTGCCATTCTGTAGCACCACTAGTTTAGTTTTTGTGGGATGGTATCAGACCCAAAGATATGACACAATTTTCTCTATAAAAGTCGGCGCGCCGAATCCGATTCTGAAGCCAGAATTACACAACCACCTTCCAATTATTTTAAAACGTAAAGTACCATCGAGAAATTGTTTTTTTTCATTCTTTTGTTTTCGGGAGTTGGCTATGTAAATCAACGCGCTGAATCCAAATCTGAAGCTACAATTCCGGCATTACTCTCCAGTTTGTATTTTTAAATCGCGAAAAACCACTGTGAAATTGTATTTTTGTTTTCGAGGGTTGTCGTCAGCCTCGAAGACTTGGCACATGTTTTTCTATGTATGTCGACGCGTCGAATCCAACAATGAGGCCAAAATTGTGCCAACATCCTCCAGTTTCTTTAAATCACAAAAAAAGAAGACCGTGAAATTTACTATCTACAATTTCACGGTGTTTTTTCGCGATTTAAAAAAATGGAGGCTGATGGCGCAATTCTGGCTTCAAATTCGGATTCAGCACGTCTAAATACATAGATATGTATCATGTCTTTGAGACTAACAACTTATTTGGGGTGTACCTATGTTATTGTGCATCTTCTGGTTATATGGGATGAAGCATTGTTATCTGTGCGAGCTGGAATTCTGAATTTTCTGTATCAAATGCGTAATAAACAATTGTTAACTATTTATCCCTTTGCGTATTTTTCCGTACATAGCATACCCAACCCGGGAATGAATAAATTCGAAAGTTCTTACGGGTCGTGTGGGGGGGTCCGCGGGCCGGCGTGCGCAGGCGTGCGTGTGCGACGCGGCGGCGGCGGTGAACGCGGCGTTCTCGCCGGCCATGCTGACGAGCGCCGTGCGCAGCTTCGTGGTGCTGACGGGCTCGCTGTTCCTGCTGCTGGGCAAGCTGCTGACGAGCCGGCGGCCGCGCGAGTGGGCGCTGAGCGCGCACATGGTGCCCCTGCACGTCATGTTCTGCCTGGAGGCCGCCGGCCGCCTGGTGGTGGTCGCCGCCGCCTGCGCCATCGCCGCCGCGCAGGTGGGTCGACGGCTCCCGCGCGATTGATTGACTCGCGTTTCTGGGCGCGGCGACTGCTAAGGTCATTAGTCACGGAAGTGTTGTTTTTTTTTTTTTTGTTATTTAAGGTCGCATCAACTACTCGGTCATTAGCGACCACTATTGGAGTAACGTTATGACATGATGATGACACGATATGGTGATGATAGGGGGTGAAAAGACGAACACATACGACCATGCCCGAGGCGGGACTCGAACCCGCGACCCCACGGTCCAAGACCACCATGGCACTACTGCTTTAGCGATCTCGGCCACGGGGCCGGCCACGGAAGTGTTATGCATGTTTTTGTCACGGGTGATCTTCCCCGCTAGATGGTGAAATACGGCGGCGACCTACATGTCGCTTTGCAGGAATTTCCCCTACTAGGTATTTCCCACCAAAGGGGCACCGCCCCAGCCGGGACATTCCTTAAGCTCCCGACTGGTCTTCCGAGTAGGTAGTGTAGTGTATATAAGTGTGTGTAAGTAAGGGGAGAGGATAGGATAAGAAAGGAGTGTATGTCTGAGCGAAATATTACATGGCAACTCCCGTGAACAAATTGAAAATTATTTTTAATCATTAATTTTTTTAAATACGCCCTTCATTTTATATTGTAGATTGTAGGAAATACTAATATAAATACCAAAATACTAAAATTAATCGGATGAAATAGTTAAAATGAATCGAAGAATACGAAACATGTGAAAAAGAAAACGTTAAAATGTTTCATTTTTCTCAATGCTATGACTTTTTTTATCAAAGCATTCGGGTCGTGCAAAAGACATCCAAGCTACTGCTAGTAAAGCTTTGGTTAAAAATGATAAAAATGTTTCCTTTAATTAACGCTAGATCTGCTCCTAGTATCGAAAGCCGAAAATTACAAAGCAATTATTCAAGTCTAACCTGTTCATGTTCAATATGGGGTGGCGTAACTCCTAGTAACCTCCAAAAGTTAGTTGCATTCCAAAATAAGTTCCTAAGAAAGACCCTCAAGGCACCATGGTTTATTCCAAATTCCCAAATTCATCGCGAGCCATATTACCATTAAATGAACACATTAACAAAATAGCTGACCATTTCTATCAACATCTTTACTCTTCTCTTCTATTCCACAATATTTAATCTGCGTCGCAGGGCATCAGGCTCCCGTAATAAATTAAGATTCCCCAAGGATAGAATGAGACCACCTTAACTTCTGGTTTTTTACACCTTTCCTAGCGCTACCATAACTTCAACGTAACACCCAGACAAAACCTTGAAGCCTAAACAAATATTCAAACCTTAGACCATGTTCACGAGTAGGAATGAGTACTCTTTGCTATGGATGTCCGTATCCTAAACGTTTTATATATAATGTATTGTTTTCAAACCCCTCGAGAGACAGAAATGTCGAACGAGAAGAAATAAATTTAAAAAAACATCTAGACAGTAGGATTACATTTGTTTCACTGTTTCCATTGTCATCGCTCCTTCTTCGATTTCCTTCAAACGGGCGTAGCGGAGAACATACATCCGCCTCATTTTAGTATTGTGCTGATTCACTTTTGTTGATGGGTCACGAAGTTTTGTGAATATGAAGTGTCAGATGTATTGATTGGCATGACCTTGAAGTGAAGCCATGTTATCAAGAGGCCACGTCAGTCTTTTTTCGGCCAGTTACATTCTATTACTCCAATCTACGATGTCGAAAGAAAAAAAAAGACGATAGAAAAACAAAATAACTTAAGTACACTCCACTCACTTAATCAGAAAGTAACTTTTGGCCCCAGGTGCAGCACACTAACGTTTCAATGGAACCAGGTGGCACTTAACGTTTCAAAGGAATGCCTGCCTCGGTGGCTCGGTTGGCAGGTGCGCACCGGTTTAGGTGGCTAAGACCTTCAACGGATGTCACTGCTATGCCTCTAATCGGGAGATCCTAGACCAGAGTTGTCAAGGTCAATGCCACAAGCGGGAGTCCGTGGCATGAGTGCCACGACGAAATCGCCCCTCCCCTCAGTTCATAACCCCGCCGTAAGAGACAACGCCATCACTATTGTAAAACGGCGGGGTTACTAATAGTTTCCTCTCCCGACGCTAGTGGCACAGAGAAGCTCGTGCCACTGCCACCAGTAGGAGACCTTGACACCACTGTCCTAGGCTTCGAGACCCGACGGTGACGAATTTTCAACACTAGCTAAATAAGTAGGTTGAATTCAGTCGCTGTCTGGGGGAGAATTCTAGCAGCTGGCTGCTCTGATCGGAAGTTTTCCGTCGTTTCTCCGATCAGTAACAGGCGAATGCCGGAGCAGTACCTCAAAAAATGGGCCACGTACCCCGCGCGATCTTTCCTTCTAGGTCATTTTCGTACCCTCACCGCATGGTTACATACTTATCTTTGCTTGTACTGCAGTACCACACATGTCAGGAACTTAGAGCTCATCCCAGCTGAAACTGTGCCTCGGTGGTGGGAGATTCCTGGTTGTACGAAATTACTGCTTTCGTAGCAAATACATTATTACAAATTCAACAAATTGGAAAAAAAATTGAGCAAAAAGATGTCTAAGTATCAACATTTTTAATAATAAAGATATTGATTAGATTTCAGAGATTATCTGAAAGCATAAACACAAATGATAAAAATATAAATAAAAATATGAAATTGAATTGATTAAAGGCAAATGAGAAGTATAAATAGAAAATATGTACAATTAATTACCAAAATAATAATGTTAACTACTATGCCAGATGCATAAGCAAACTATCAAAACTAAAATCAACTATCAAAACCTGCGTTCATATATGACGTGGCCATTTAAACAGCATAAGGCCAGTTATGATTCAAGCCAAAAGACACAATCACGCGAAATAATATACACACGGATGTTTTCAAGAAAGCGACACATATTTTCTCATTTTATCTGAAACTGATACGAAATACTCGTAATATAATTTTGACAATTGTATTCTACTAACTCTTCAGCCTTGGGTCTTATACTTTATTTATAAGCGTAGTTTACTCTACCCGAGGAGAGAATTGGAAGAAAAAATATGCCTAGGTATTGTCAGGAATCGAACCTAAAAAGGATAACAATCCTAATATCACGAGTCCGAAGCGCAAACGTCCAGTCTATAACAAAATCGATGGAAAGCGGCAGTTATATGCTTTGTTCGCGCAAACGTTTCAGAAAATAGTCGTATTCTCTATGAGTGGCAAGTCCCACTACTTGGACGAAAATTCTAAACATTTGACTGCTCTGATTGGTGGTTTCCGTGGTCTTTTTCAATCGGTTACAAGCGAAAACCCACTATTAACCGCAACACTAGCATTGCGAAACAAGCTTAACAAAATAAAGGGACTGAGAAAGAGATCGTGAGTTATCAGTACAAGGTTAGGTTAGAGGCTATAGTGCTAATGCAGAGATATGTGCATTTAAATTAATCTACATTGAGGGGAATAGAATATATTTGTTCGCATTCTTCATAAAATAAATACAATTTCTTTCATATGCATTCTGTTTACTCTTTCAGTCGAAACGCACAGGAATTGTAATTCACAAGGCTTTAATTGACATTCACGATCCAGATTTGCGAAATGAGGTGAGTTGCAAGAAAAAATAATTGTAAACAATTTTTCAATCTTCTAAAAACATCTTGTAAAAAACCTAAATTATATAAATAAAGGCCTAAAATAAGAAAAATATAAATTATATAAATAATTATATCCTACAGCCTATTCCAGATGATAAATCCAGTAATAGTTGAAATTTTAAACATCTGGAATTATCGGAAATTGAAAAATTATTAAGGTGACGGTTCTGGGTCAAATTAACAATTTACATTAACTCTAAAAATGAGTTGTAATCAATCAACCAAATCAATCCAATAAATACTAAATCATGAATGTCCCTTTGGATTATTTTCTGTTGTTTTTTGCCTATATTTATATAATTATTTATTTCCTTCCCTTTTCTCCCTTTCTTCCTCTGGCTCTTTCCTTATTTTGTTTTATTTAGTTGCAGTTGATGTCTCTTCAGATTATGCACCGTCAAGTGCAGTTCACCGCCTGCGACTTCTTCGTAATCGATTCTACACTTCTGTATTCGGTGAGTTTAGCTCCTGCAAAACCCATAAACCCAACACCAGTAAAAGGGCATCAATGTTACCTGCCCCTTTCCTCAGAGGCAATAAACTTACTCTGATGAGGGAGATTCTGGCAGATTCAAATATTTCGTAAATTATGTATCTACCCACAGAGGATTAAACGTTAATTCATTAATTAATCCTCATCAGAGACAATTATTGCCGAATCTTCACAACATGAAACCCAAAGACACCTTCAAGAGTTCTAGTGATAATTGTGGACGTATTTATGTCAAGTTATTAAAGTGAGAAAGCAGACCTTAAGGCCTGAGCCTTGCCGTAAATAAAGCAATTATTATTATTATTATTTATTATTATTATTATTATTATTATTATTATTATTATTATTATATTATTATTATATTATTATTATATTATTATTATTATATTATTATTATTATTGTTATTATTATTATTATTACGAAAATTTCGTGTTATCAATTTCACGTCCACTTTATTTGCTACGAAATGAATGTTTGCATACTCATTTTCATAATTCATTAAACCAATTTTGTTACAGATTGTCGGTTCAGTGACAACATACTTGGTGATTCTGCTGCAGTTCCAGTTTTCATCGGAAAACCCTACAGTAAACAATAACCAGATGTCTACAAGAAATTCTGCCCCATCCATCTCTACACTCTAAATTTAGCGTACTCTTCCTCCTGATACCTACAGAAACTTCTCAACTTTCTCTTCTCATAATTAAAGTGATTGTAGAGGAAAATTTAAATAATTTAATCCTATAAATATTCGCACATTATCTTTTCAGTTTCTGATCTTTTCCGGAATTGATCATAGTATAACATAGGTGAATAAAACGTATCATGCAGATTGAATATGGATAAAAATATAAAATATAGTATATCAAAATAAACAGCATTAAAACAGTATACGTGGAATACGCGCGATACCAAATAGGACGAAGTTCTCATTAAAATACCCATTATTTTATCAACAATATCATGGAAACTCGGCGTTTCCCTTTTTAAACAAGAAGAAATATTATTTAATTAAAAATGTTACATTGTATTTCAAGATTAAATTTTCACATTTTAACTACTAGGACTCACTCTCTCACATTGTTTCAACTTTCAAAAGTTCTGAGTTTTTTCATGTTTTTCATGTCAAATCTTGTTTTTAAAATGGCCTTTATTTAACGCAAAATTATGTGCAAACTACTCATATTTAGAAAAAATTGTACATGATCCTATCCACTGGCGGATCCAGAGGGGCTATGATTTAAATATTTATGTTCTAATTATGTAATAATTTAAACAATAATATTGTATAGTACATCTAGAGTACATGAAAAATATACAATATAAAAAAGGTTTATTATTTAACAAAATCTACGATGGATGAGGGCATGCTCCCCCAACGGAGGACAACATTGATCTCGACCCCTCGACGGGACATCCAAAGTACACATCACGTCGAAATAATTGTCACAAGTCATATACAGCGGTTCTAAATTACGTACATGATTTCGAACTTTAATTGCAGCACTTGATTTTCTGTACTTATTGTTTTTGTTACTTATTTGAGCGTTAATCTTCTGAGGGAGGCTCATCACAAGCCGGATCGGGAGCAAAGAGCTGCCTGTGTAGCTGTTGAAGATCGCGAAGGGAAAAGGCAACTCAGTTTCACCCGAGACTTCACTGCGAAATTTGTTTGTACACCATGAAAGCAAGCTGCTGACATACTAGTAGTTTGGTAATATTTAAACGTGTACTGGAAGACCTGTATTTTATTTTTTCTAAAATTGGAGACAACCTTGTCTTTGTTTAGCCATAAAAATATTAATGACATTAAAAGGTTTAATCCAAAGAGTCATTACGCGTTTAATCATGCAACATAGTACAAATAGACCGATGTACTTCAGTAGAACAGCTGTTGTACAGCAGCTGTTAGTTGCTTCAAACTATAAGAAGTATTAGGTTAAGTATTAGGTTTTTCCTATTTTTATTTCGGGATTTAATTCATCGGGAAATGTTTAGGGAATAACAAAATGCCCAAAACCTATACCTATATGTATTATTAACGTAAATGATGAAAACACTACCAGATAATCATCAGTGAAAATAAAGAATAGCTTACCGAATCGCTACGCAGCTAACTTTTGAATTTTTTGCAATATAGTTCTTAGATAAATATACTTATACGAGTCCTCCACTCAAGAAAACAATTTGGAGCCGTTTTTGAAAAAACTGTGACGGAACCCTCCCCCCTAATTTGATGGGGAGATGACACATTTTGCTCCTTTTTGGATTTTACATTATGTGAAAAATAAACAAGCACGGGCCTCGAGTGTTGTATGTTTACTTCGGGTAAATGGACTCAATACAATTCTAGTTGCTCATTAAGCACATGGCAAATAAAAAAACGTCCACAAGACAATCAAACAAAAAAATCACAAATTATTTAACATAGTATGACTTCAAAGTATGACTTCAAATTCCCAAACAATAGTTTTCAAATTTACATTTCAATCGAATCGATTATAATCCACGTGATTAGTAACATCTCATGAAAAGTAATGTTTAAACTAATAATTCATTTAGCATGATATGAACTTTTATTTCCACACTATGAATATCAAATTTCAGTTTAACCAAATCAATTATAGTCCGTGTAATGACCTGTAATATCATACAAAGTAATATTTAAACTTACAAATCATTCAATATGGCATGTATTTAAAATCTCAAACAATGATTTTCAATGTTTAATCGAAGCAATTATGGTTCATTTGATGGCCATTATAATCTCATTTGGAAAAAATAAAGCCTGGCCTTTCGCTTGTAGCTGTAGCCACAGGATATAAATTAAAATATTTCGGACACGTAATGAGAAGGGAAACATCTCTAGAAAGAGTTAATGTTATGGACTATTCAAGGCAGCAGAAGCAGAGGCAGGATGAGAACAAGATAGACAGGCGTAATCAATAGAGCGTTAAAATTTAAATGGACTGAAGCAATCAGAGCAACAGCTGGATCGTGGAAAAACTTAGTAGCAGAAATTGTAGAAAAAAACAGCAAAGACAAACATTTGATGGATGGCAAGCATAATTGCCTAGAATATTCACACGAATCACCAGAAGTCGTTCGCGACCTGCGGAAAGACTACTACTGCTACTACTACAATCTCATACCAAGTAATGTTGAAACTCACAAATCATACAACATGGTATGATTTAGATTCCCAAGCATTTATTTTCAGTTACAATTTAATCATATCAATAATAGTTCATTTGATGGCCAGTATAATCTCGTGTAGAGCCATATCTGGATTCACAAATCAAGCAACATTCAGTGAACCGAGCGGAACGTGAGGTCGACAAAAATGTTCAAATTTAAATTTCCAAACAATGCAGTTTACCAAACCAACGTACACTGGGTTGTCCACGTATTGGTAACGAGAGTTTTCTTTGTACTTACATGAGCAACAGGACGGCCTTTGCCTCATGAAATCTGACAATTCCCAGATTGGAGCTCCAAGATGGCATGTTCCTTTCCCAAGAGCCGGTATTATCAAATCCGTCCTAGTTTCACTGCATGGCACCTTCCGCTGCCCAACTGCACACCAGGACATCACTTCATCAAGTGTCCAAACTACACCTTCCTATAGCGCGATTTTTCTAATCGTACCTGTGGCAGCTGTTTACGGTTTCATCCAATCGGGAGCTTAAACGTCACCAGTGACGTCAATGAAGCGATAAATAATTTCCAATCGGGAGTTTATTTATCGCTTCATTGACGTCACTATGGTGTCGTTTAAGCTCCCGATTGGATGAAACCGTCAACAGCTGATTTCTGCCAGAGGGACAGTTAGAAAAAGCGCACTATACCTCACGGAGCGGCTTACCGCGTCACCCAACTCCAACCAATGGCGCGTTACCCAAATTCCATGGTCCGGTGCTGATATCCGGTGGTCAATGTGGATGGTTGCCCACAAGTTTCGGAGGGGCGGTTTTTGAACTTGGCCGTTGTGGCTCGGCCAGCCACATGGTAAAGTTTGCTGAGCGGGCTCATTATGAGCTCCGTCTCAATATTTCTACGAGTGCTCCACTCAAGAAAACATTTTTGGAGCTGTTTTTGAAAAAATCTTGTTTTTAAAATTGCCTATGTTTCTAACAAAATTATGCGAAGACTAATATTTTCCAAAAATTGTACGTGCCCTTATTTGATATTTCTATGAAGATCTTTCTATGAAGAATAGATTTCATTAAGAAAAATTATCTTCAATATCTTGTAGTTATAGGAAGATGCCAAAAAAAATTGAACTTTCGCAATTTTTAAAGAAATTGCAAAAAATTATTTTTAAGAAATTTTGGAAAATTGGGTCTTCGTGTTAAGCACTCCCCGAATCAAAATATAGCCCATTCAAATTCTCATGCCCTTACGTTCGGCCAGATCGATCGAGAAATATCGATTTTGGAGAAAATCGCTTGCACGGTTTTGGTCAATGACCGAGTTTTAGCCAAAAAGCAATTTCTCGATACCAAAGACACACCAAACATAGATTCTGATTATACAGCGTGTTAGTGAAAGTAATTAATTACATACGAGGGCTGTTTGATAAGTTTGGTACAAATGGAACTAAGAATGTTTTTAAACTCACTTTATTTTTCAACATAGTCTCCTAGGTCAATGCATTTGGCTGAGCGTTTTTTTCCATTTCTTCTCCCTATCGGAGAAATAAGTTTTGTCAAACTCTGGCAAATACACTGTTACAGCAGCAATCACTTCCTTATTTGATGAAAATTTCTTCCCGCCAAGCTAAATTTTGAAGTTGGAAAAAAAAGAAGTCACTTGGGTCTAAATACGGTGAGTATTCTGGATGAGAAATCAATTCGAAAACCAGCTGACGCACTTTCGTCATTGTGACTGCTGCTGTGTGGGCTGGTGCGTTGTCTTAATGGGACAGCACATTCTGTGCACCAATCTTGGCCTTTTGCAATCAATTCCTGTACTAAACGATCCATTAATGAAGCGTAATCAGACCCAGTTACGGTTCTGCCTTTTTTCACATAAACTAGAAGTAGTATACCTTGAGAATCCCACAAAACAGGGGCTATCACCTTTCCTGCAGACAAAAGAGTCTTCGCCTTCTGCCATCTCAGATCTCCTAGCTATCCAGGTTAGTACCGGAGTCAAACGCGCCAGGACAAGTCCCTCCTCTTTGCCCAGAGTATCGGACCACTTCCTCGACGAAGCCAAGAGCCCAAGGTGGGAATGCACAAACTAAGGTCCGGGCGGCTCGGGCCCCCTTCCCGCTTCCTCACTGCCTCCAACTTCAGGCTATTGACGTGAATACCGCCAGAACCTAGGCCAGTGTTGTCAAGGTCGATGCCACGAGCGGGAGTCCATGGCACGAGGGCCACGACGAAATCGCCTCTTCACGCAGTTCGTCACCTCGCCACCAGAGACGCCATCCCTATTGTAAGGTTACTAATAGTTTACTTTCCCGACGCATGTTGCGCAAAGTAGCTTGTGGCATGCTACAGAGCCACGATATGTGTCACTGCCAACAGTAGAAGACCTTGAACAGAATAACTGACCTAGGCAACCTGACAAGGGGGGTATCTGGTCCCCGCCGGACTTTTATCTGTGGGCTGTCAAGGTTCCGGATGGTCGTCTACAACTCTCTACGCAGCCGCTACAACCCCCTGCGGGGAGCGAGCAACCGAATGACAACAAAACGTCTGTCTGTCAGCCTGTCTGCCCGTCCACCTGTGAACAACGCAAGGGGAAGCCGTTCAGCCGATTTTCTCCAATATTGATATTCCGCAATTGATTTGGCTGATGTCGGGGCTCCTTGAATTTGAAACCGATATTTTAATTTTGGGACTACTTTACGTGATGCCCTAGGGACATTTTCAAAATTTTAAAAATGGATCTATCGTTTTTTATTAAATTTTGTGGTTGGATTGTGTGAAGGTCGTTTAAGAGAATGGTGCAGTTCTCAAGTTCGTTGAAAACCTTAATTATTTGAAAATTGCAAAAGTCCAATTTTTTTCGGAGTCTTCCTACAACTAAAATATTAAAGATAGAGATTTTCCCCTTAATGAAGTCTGTTCCTTAAAGATAGATTTTGAAATAAAGTCGCGTACAATTATTCGAAAATTTGAGTACTTCTCGCGTAATGTTGGGTGAAACTACTGTCGAGAAAGTACATGCTGTTTTAGTACCATTATTTTTACATGAAGGTCCCACAATATAAATTTTTCTGACGAAAAGTCGCCACTTTTATTCCAGTATTACAATACTTTCTCTTTATACTACGTTAATACGTAGTAAACGACATGGTAAAAAATGTTACGTCCGGAGTACTCCAAACCTTTCAGACTGGAATTTTGAGATCCCTCGGACTTGGTCTAATGGGGGACATGAGTAAATTTATCTCCATTTAAACCGAGCGATTCCATCGCCTGCAACCCGTTGACACCTAAGTTATTCAGGTCGGTGCCAGCAATCGGGGATTCGCTCAACTTTCGATCGATCGTCCCATGTGACTTATCATCTGAAATGAGCATCCCTTCACGATAAGTTTGTTAAATATAAGTCAGTGAAAAATCGAAGAATAAAATGAAATACTGTATGGAGGGAGGTTGAAGAGACCCCTAAAACCAACCCAATTTACGGAAAGAGACATACTCATCGTAACCCACAGGTGACTTTTAATTTTGAAAAAAAAATAAGAGATAAGGTACGATTAAAATTAAATGAATTGAACAAATGTTAATTAAAATTATGGGCCGCGTGGAGCTTCAGAGGTCTCTTCGTACTCCATGGTTCCCGCTGCTTAGGTTGCTTTTGCTCAGGGCATCAACTGATATCACTACAGTGCCTCTGACCTGGAGGTCCTAGGGTTCCACTCCCGACGGTGCCATGATTTTCGACACAAGCTACATAAGTCAAACTCAGCCACTGTCTGGAAGAGAATTCTAGCGCTTGGCTGCTCTGATCGGTAGTTTTCAGTGGTTTGTCCGATCAACACAAGATGATTGCCGGAGTGGTGCCCTAACAAACGGGCCACGGACCGCGCACCATCTTTCCTTCCACTTCTTTTTCTCTCCTCCCCCTTACTTACACACTTACATGCACTGTAAGTGTATTACCACACATGCCAGAACACCGGTCGCGAGCTTAGAGCTCATCGTCACACAGCAACATCTACTGGGACATTGGAAGGAAAACGCACACTATTATCTTGCCTGACTGGGAATCGAACCAGGACACGCTGACCAATGAGCTACCCGCGAGAGCTTGCTAGTTGGAGATGGTTGAGGAGGAGCCCCGCATGTAGGTCGACGTGTAGATCGGCGCCGGATCCGCCATCAAACCGACCGCCAGGAAAGATCATCACCCCTTTCCCTGATAAAACATGCACTATGCTTACGGGCATAATGCCCTTCAATCCGTTAATCACCTCAGTGTTTGTTATGCGTGTCAAACTTCCATTTTCTATATATAAGGTGATGGGTTCTTGAAATTCCTGGCAATGAAATGGACATTGTTTACACGCTCTCTAAACGTTGCCAAACCATACAAGTAATTCACTTACGGAAGTTATTGTACGTTACAGTTGTACATTACAGTTGTACATTACAGTAGATTGAAAATAACAGAAGACAGACAACCCTATCAGAAACGACTATTTCTTGAGACTGGGAAATCATTTGCGGGTGCTAAGAGGTATTCAGGGAAACATCAGTTTTAATAGCAACTTGATTAATCTTGTCACAATATTCTAACGAGTCTTGAATTATGTGACTGTAGTAATGTAATTAAATTATACAGTAACATTAATAAAAGTTCGGATATGAAAGCATTTTCATGGGTGCGGTAGTAAAAATTCAGCACGCCGCTATAGAAATACTCTGTAGATCAATCAGATTGTTTCTCTTTCCAAAGAAAAATGTCTTGTTCATCGATCTCTGATATTTTCATGTTGTTTATTCCCTCGTATCCAGGGTCACTTAAAGGATGAATTTTGTGCGTGATATGGCAGACGTGTTTCAGGAATTCCTGTGTTATTTCGCAAATGGAATAGGTGAGTGAAATTATGCTATATTATCACGCATACAGCCTCATGATTGGCACACGACACACCGAGCTATTGTTTGCATCATCGCTTTTGAGTTTTACTTTCGTAATGTAGTGGTCATCCCATTCTTGATTTATTGTGTAGGGGCCTTTTAACTACCAAGTTCATTCAGAAACGTAAGTGATAAACCAATAAATAGGCAGTAGTTGTAATGATGATTAGGTGAATGATGAAGAAGAATTGGTAAACTGCAAGGCAGAGGAAACAAAATAAAATCTGCCGACAGGTTGCTTTGTCCTCCACAAATTCTACATGGATTGTCTGGAAATCGAACCCAGGCTCCAGGTCGGAAGGAAGGCGCTTGCCCTAGGCATCACACCACGATCCCCCTTTGCCTTCATAAATGAGCGAAGTTAATCAGAGTAATTTGTAGACGCCGCTCCAACTCTGCCGCCCCTCGGTTCGATGCCGCTATCAATGTTTGCCCTGGCGCCCGCCACTTGGCAGGTGGGGCCGCCCCTTCGAGAGACAGGTGTTGCAACAGCATCTCCCCCTCCCACCCCCCGCCCCCGGACGATAGACACTCTGCGCAGCACCTCTGGTGATTGGCCACACGGAGCAGCCGCTCCGAAAGCAGACACTCGAAGGATGAACTTTGCGCGTGATACGGCAGACGTATTCGAGGAATCCCTGTGCTATTTCGCAAATGGAACAGGTGAGTGCAGATGAAGCTGTATTATCACGCATACAGACTCATGACTGGCACACGACATGCAGAGCTAATTTGTGTGTATAATCGCTTTTGAGTTTTAGTTTCGTGATATATAACAGTGGTCATCCCCTTCACTACATCCGTTTAAAGCTTTCGGTTTCATAAAGTGGTTTACTCCCACGATTTTTCTACTTTTTTGTAGTTGCTTATTTTCTGTTATTTTTACAATAAAATTGCTTTAGTTTAATTTGTGTGATTTCTTTTTTTTGCAAATGACAATTTGTCAAAACAATAATATTCTCTCTTTTTAATATATCCATATTTTTGTTTATACAGTTTCTTCCTGGTGTTGTTCTCTTTCTAAATTGTGGGTCATTAATTTCTGAAATATGTGAATCAAACTTGACACATACCGAACAGATTTTTGCAAGTAATCAATTTAGTTCTAGTGCGCTACGCACTCTGGAATATTTTGGAGTGAGCAACATTAGGCTCCACTCATAGTTCTTCCGGCAGAATGGAGCGAAGTAATTAATTGCAATATTTAAGTACACTTTAGAAAAGGGTTTCCCAACCTTTTTCGTTCATATAACTCTTTTAAATGCTCGCTCCACCATACATAATTATAATACAACGAATTACACGTAAATGTCGTAAATTTAGTAAACCAATACTTTGTTAAATATTCAGATTTTCAATAATCGAAGACGCTTCCAGTTCTGAGTGGCAGCGTTTCTAGCTGATCTTCATTATTGTGCGATTATTACAAGATGTTGGGCGTTTTTAAATGTCCAAAACATTTCTCAAGTACCCGTAGCAGGGAGTATTTTTCTGAAACACAAGCAGCAAAACAGATAATAATAATAATAATAATAATAATAATAATAATAATAATAATAATAAATTGTAAATGCGCACGTCTTCGCAATATAATCATTGTGAAAAAAGATATCATTTGTTTACTTTTCTAAACATCCTAAGCAGTTGCATAGCTAGGTTCTGAGATGCCCCGGTGCAGAAAGATGAAATGGGCACTCTAACTGCCGTATACGTGAAATTAAGAGTAGGTTTAAATGTAATTGGTATACAGCAACAATAAGGCTAGTGCAATGAAGAAAATAAGCGAGAATTACAATTTGTTTTATTCTTTGTCGATATCCGTCCGCGGAGGTTGTTATTAAAGTTTCCTTACTTCGGGGGACCGGTACGATGCGTTGGCTACACCAGCCATCTTGATAATAAACAACGGATACGAAAGAAGAGAAGCGAATTTCCAATTTATATAATTTGTTGCCTTATATCAGAAAATTAATTATCAAATTCATTTAATATTTTTGTAATCAATGGGATCTTGATTATACTTATCAATCGCCGGTTCATAATTATCCTTAGACCCCCAATCGGCTCCTTGATCATCACTGACCCCCTTCAAAATTTTATCGACCTGCCAGCGGGTCGATTCCGACTCCTGGTCCAAAGTAAATTTCATTAAATTGTGAAGGGCGGAGGCCTTGTCGTTACAACTTGGGAATGCATAGCGAAGCTTAAACTAAGGTAGACAGCGACCTTAGGAGGAATCGTGAAAACAGACATTTAACACTGGCACAGAGGAATTCGAAATTACACACTTTATCTCTCTCAAGCCTTACAAACGTTCAACCTTTGCACCAATTCCTTGTTATCACGAAGCTTCTGCTATTTCTTATCACCACAACGAATTTTAGCAACCCTAGAAAATTAATGTTCGGTAATGTGCCCTTAACCCGGCTAAAGTCATAGTGTGCTTTTAAGAAAGTACTATTTCGGATTTCATTCTTTTGCATAATGTTAACATTAGCCGACTAATTTGCGACTTAGCAGGTTTTGTACAGTAGCCGTAGCATAGCCTTGCTTTGCTCGTTGGTTGCTCACAATATTGTAATGTGTACTTCATGGGGCTAAATTCCAAAGTATATATGCTTGGAAGATATTGCTTCTTCCAATTTTATTCACCTGTTTTCTGAATGAATCGATGGATGCATCTGATTTATTTAGCCTACTCGTCTATTTGTTACATAAAATACATATTTACATACAAGGTATGATCAATAAAAGACAGGACTGATTTTATTGCGCGCAAACCGCTCAGCAGATTTAAAGAGGAAGGTTTCGGCATCCAGGGACACACTTGATAAGTAAAACGGTAGCTGTCGCGTTTGTGTAGGTTGAGCCGTTAAGCAGCAACTGCGGTACTAGCGTGAACCTGTTCGTCACCTCGTACAACGGCAAGATGGAAGAAGTTGGAGGAACAGAGTATGTGCGTGAAATTTTGTTTAAAACTTGGCAAAAGTGCTACGGAAGCCTTTGGAATGATTCAACAAGCCTTTGGGGATGAAGATATGAGTTGAAGCCAGTGTTTTGAGTGGTATAGCCGCTTCAAATCGGTCAGAATCTCGACAGATGAAGATTTTTTAATTTATTTATTTATTTGTCACAAAACAGTAAAAAACTGTATATGACGTGTGGGGAAAGAGATTTATCTGATTATTATCTTGTACTGAGATTCTGATTTGCGAACGGGGCGTTCTTCCACATCGACAGACCCCAACCACGTCAAATTGGTGAGCCATTTGGTGCGGGCAAATCGCTGTTTAACTATTTGGGAGATAGCTGATGAAGTGAACATTAGTTTTGGATCCTGTCAGACCATTTTGACAGAAAATTTGGACATGTCGCGCGTCGCGCGAGTGCTGACTGCTGAACAAAGACAAACACGTGTGGACATTTGTCAGGAGCTTCTGGATCGAGCCAACGCTGAATCAGCTTTTCTTAAAACCGTTAAAACCGGTGACGTAAGTCAACCCTGAAAAGGCGTCGATTCGAGTCAATTCTGGACATCAAAACCAATTGTACGGCGGACCTGAAAAGATCCCTAAGGCGGTTTTCTAGGAGGGGTTCGGGAGCTGGAAGAAACGTTGGGAAAGATGTGTCTTAAGCCAAGGCAACTACTTTGAGGGCGACAAATTCGAATAAGTTGTATCTATCAAAATCAGTCCGATCTTTTATTGATCACACCTTGTACATTGTTTACATCTATAGGTATACTCTAACAACTATTTACCAAATTAGTTTTCTTCTTTTATGTAAAATATTTCGTAATTTTTTTCTTTTTGATTCTTTAATTTTATCACAATTTTTAATTTCTAACGGTAATTTATTACATAATTCAAAAACTTTTTCAAATAGTCTATTTTGTACCTGTACAGCTTCACTGAAGTGAACATTGTTAGAACTACGATCCTAAAGTGAGTATTATCCGACTAATTTGCCGTATTCCATGTCGTGCAGTAACACGTTCGCACCCTGGGCGGTCCGTAGGTGGAGAAAGGCGCGGGCGCGGGCGCGGGCGTGGAGGGCGCGGGCGGGCCGCTGGACGTGACGGGGGCGGCGGCGCCGCTGCTGCTGGCGAGCCGCGCGGTGGGGCTGCTGGTCGGGGCGGTGCGTCGCGACGCCCGCGGACGCCCGCTCCTGCGCTCCTCCGCCGCCGCCGTCGCCCTCTGCACCGCCACCGCCGTCGTCGGCGTCGTCATCACCGTCAGTGCCATGGTACAGCACGGCATGCACCTCGCCGTGCCCTCCCTCTCCACCTTCACGTTCCTCTTGAAGGTCTACTTCGGCTCCGCCACCGTCGTCCTCCTCGGTAAGAACAGTAATCGCTTTTTCTTTTATCATGTTCCTCGTCAAGGTCTACTTCGGCTCCGTCACTGTCGTCTTCCTCGGTAAGAACAGTAACCGCTATTCAGTTTATCATGTTCCTCATGAAGGTCTACTTCGGCTCCGCCGCCGTTGTCCTCCTCGGTAAGAATAGTAACCGTTTTTTCTTTTATGATGTTTCTCATCAAGGTGTACTTCGGCCCCGCCACCGTCGGCCTTCTAGGTAAGAATCGCACCTGCTGCTGTGCTTGTGGGCACTAGCTGCCGGAGACCCGCTGTCTGCGTACGCGATAATCGATTGATTAGTGATTCCGGGCGCGTCAGCTGCTAAAGCCATTATTCCCGAAAGTGTAGTGCACGTTTTTTCCTCGGGAGGTAGCGGTGATCTTCCTCCGTAGGATGGCGAGATCCAGCGCAGACCTATCGTCTGGCTAGTGGGGTTTTCCCTGACCAAGTATCTTCCACCAGTGGGGCACCGTCACAGCCGGGACAAGCTCTAAGCTCCCGACCGGTCTCCCGCATGTATCGCAGTGTAATGCATGTTAGTGTGTGTATAAATAAGGGATGAGAATGAGACAAGGAAGAGGAAGGAAAGATCGCGCTCGATTCGTGAATTGTTTGTTAGAGTACTGCTCGGGGTTCACCTAGGGTTGATCGGAGAAACCACGGAGACCTATCGATCAGAGCAGTCTGCAGCTAGGATTTTCCTCCAGACAGTGACTGAATTCGACCTGGCTGACAAGCTAGTGTCGAAAATCCTACCACCATCGGGACTCGAACCTACGACCTCTCGCCAGAGGGCACTGCAGTGATAACAATTGATACCCTGAGATACCTCTCCCGGTGCGTAAGCGAGAAATAAGAAAAACGTGAATACATGATTCGTTAAGTGAATACAGAACATATAGTCAGGCTGAAGTGGGGGGGGGGGGCGCTGAGACTTGTCAGCTTCTTCCGTTTCTTCTTTTTCCCTTCTTATTCTTGTTAATTCTCTTTTCTTTCTTTTCTCTTCTTGTTCTCCTAATTTTTTCTTTCCTATTCTGCTTTTTTTTCTGCTCCTCGGCGTTCCAGCTAATATTTCGTAGCATGGCAGTTGCATGGTTCGGGGCGAGACAGAAGCGTTAAAGATGTGAAATCGAAGAATAGATTGTCTAGTAGACAATTGAAAGATGACAGTGGTTGGCGGTGCAGAGCTAAACAATATTAAACAATATCGATTACTACTATTTGGAACTGAATATTTAGGAATCCCGCGCCTGAAAATATTCAATACTTCACTTGAAATGTCGTCGATGCACAAGATAGAGATATCTCAATAAATGTCATTTGACAAGAGAACGGTTTTAATAGTTAACGAATTAATACCAAGAGAGAAACAATTGAAGTAAATATGTACCTTAGTGAAGTATATTGTACGTCTTATTTCATTTTTATGCTTGGTTAAAAAAAATTATCCAGAAATGTCCCACATTTGCACAAGTATTTTTTTATCTATAGAAAAGAAAAAACGGAAATTGTGACAAGCTCTTTCTAATCAATGAACGCTCACTTGTAAATAGATTCTACGAAAACATGAAACGTTTTAGAGATAAGTACTATTTTAACGAAATATGCAAATTATGCTCCTATAATTACCCGAATATACACTAACAGGAAAAATCGGGTAAATATGCCCAAATATGCTCTAGCATATTAATCTACAACAGCATCGAATTCTAACCAAATGTCAAGAAGGACCCCGAACAGTTCTTATGGAAATCCGGCTTCCGTTAAGTTGGCTGATGTTTTTGATATACGAGGCCTGTCTAAAACGTATCCGACCTTAATTTTTTCCGCGCAAAGTAGTGATTCTAAGACGGCGCCACTACGCACGGTGGAAGGAGAATTGTTAATGCGCATGCTTGAATTTTTTCACTTGTGCCAGTCGCTGGCTGGTGGTCGCTAAGTAAGGTGCTGTTAATAGTGTTCGTCGGATTTAGTTTTCTCGCAAGATGACTGAACGAATTGAGCAAAGATACTGCATCAAATTCTGTCAAAAGCTAGGTGATTCTCAAAGCCAAACAATTCGTAAGATTCAGCAGGTGTTTGGAGAAGATGCAATGGGTGTAACACAAATTAAGCAGTGGTTCAACCGATTCAAAGATGGCCGCACATCAGCCGAGAGTGAGCAGAGTGGCGCCAGGTCCCAAACTGCTCGCAATGCAGCTGTTGTTGAAAGGGTGCGAAATTTGGTGATGGCAGATCGCCGATTGACAGTGCGGGAGACGTTCTCCGGCGACTCCGTGACGCAATTCGGCGCAAAAGACCAGACATGTGGACGGCGAAAAACTGGCATTTGCATCATGACAACGCCCCTGCACATTCTTCCCAATTGATCCACACTTTCTTAGCTTTTCTGGTTGTTTCCAAAATTGAAGATGTCGCTGAAAGGATCCCGTTTTGAGAGTAGAGAAGAAATAATGCGGAACGCGACGACGGAGCTGAACACCATTCCAAAAGAAGACTTCCAGAGGTGTTTCCAGCAGTGGAAGGATCGGTGGGCTAAGTTTGTGGAAGCACAAGGGGCCTACTTTGAAGGGGATTAGGGTCCCAAATCTGTCAAGTATTCGAAATATATTTTCTGGCCAAAGGTCGGATACTTTTTAGACAGGCCTCGTATTGTCGTTCTTAGCAAGTCGATCAAAATACTTAATGGCCACTCGGTCCAAAACCCCATAGTTTTGGACTTGATAGCAATTTTTGTGTGATTCTGGACTTATCGTAGACGAAATGCACCCGAGAAGCCTACGCTGCTAGATTACGATGCAACAGATATTTTTAACTTGACAGCAATAGAAATGAGGCTGGACTTATTCGGATAAGAATATATTCCAGATAACGCTACGCGATATCAGCTGTGGATTGCTTTTGGTCCTGTGAATATTGAGGATCGTAATAATGACGATGATGGCAGTATAATAATGGAAGATGATCCTAACTTACGATACTATTGCACCTGCAAATTGAGTCCAGAACATTAGGATGTTATGCTCATGTATCCAGATTCTTATGGTACCTAGGCACTATGCTAAATACCAGGAAACTATAAAATACCCTAGTCAAGCTCTCCTTGATTATGTAAAAGACACAGGTAATAGATGGCATCAATATAAAGAAGACAAAAACTAATTTCATGTCAGAAGATTATATGTTGTTCGCTGTTAGTAAGTCAAACAAATAATGTAAAATGAGTCATTTAATGCATCCCTCAATTATGTTATCTATGAATAGTTACAGGTTCTGGCAGCTCGCGAACTTCCAGCGTTTATACTAGCATGATGAAAATAATAATAGTTAAAGGAAAACTCCATGAAATGATACTTAAAATGTATTAGTTCGAATGACTACAATAAAAGATGTTTGCATTATTATGTATGTAGATACATCATTCACAACCTTATTTCATCCATTCATATCCATATCCATAGTTATTTATAAAAATAAACTTGTAACTATAAGTTAGGGCGTTAAAAAGATTTCGTCTATCGTAAGTCCAGAATCACACATAAAAATGCAATTAAGTCTAAAACTACGGGATTTTGGACCGAGTGGCCATTGAGACTTTTGATCAACTTGCTGAGAAAAAAAAATATAAAAAAAATCAGCCAATTTAACGGAAGCCAGTTTTCCATAAGAACTGTGCGGGGTCCTTTCACTTAGCCATGACCCGAAGCAACGGACAAAAACATGCAAAATCATAGAAATCATCTCCCTACTAATGAGCATAGCGGTTGACGCGCCCGCAAACACGAAGGGTTGCGAGTGCGGTGCGCGCGTTTTTTCAATTTCCCCCCCCCCCAGTTGCCCTGGCGGGGCGCGAGTTTATTCAAGATCAGGGAGTACACACAAACTCCAGCCGATTTGGCTTCTGGAGTGAGGGAAGGGCGAGTAACTTAAATATACTAATTTACAAACTAACTTATTTCTAACTTAAAACTATTACATGGCTGCCCTCTTTGGGCCTAGCTTAGTTTTTATACAGATAATAATTTTGGTTTGAATAGTTCTTTTTAATGTTCTAGTCTTCTTTCTTTTTTCATTTTTACATTCACTCACTCATTCATTCTTACAACTATATGTGCAGCTCATTCTCTCACTCATTCTCTCTCACATTCATACTCACTTCACTATACTCATTCTCTCAATCCTTCTCTCTCACATTCATACTCACTTCAATATACTCATTCTCTCACTCATTCTCTCCCACATTCATACTCACTTCACTATACTCATTCTCTCACATTCATACTCACTTCACTATACTCATTCTCTCAATCCTTCTCTCTCACATTCATACTCACTTCAATATACTCATTCTCTCACTCATTCTCTCCCAAATTCATACTCACTTCACTATACTCATTCTCTCACATTCATACTCACTTCACTATACTCATTCTCTCTCACATTCATCCTCACTTCACTGTACGTGCGCGCGTGCGTGTGTTCGCGGCAGGGCTGTACGCGTGGGCGCTGGCGGGTCGCGCGCGGCTGGGCGCGCTGCTGCGCGAGTTCCACGTGCTGTGCGAGGACGCGGCGGGCGGCGGCGCCGTGTGCCGCACGCTGCACCGCTGCACGCGCTTCGCGTGCGCGACGGGCGCCGCCGTCGTCGCCGCCACCAACGTCGCCGCCATCGCCTCCGTCGGCCACGTGTGCGCCCTGTGCGCCGTGTGCGGCTTCGCCTCCAGCTCCCTCGTCATGGCGCTCATCTGCTTCACCTCGTGCCAGGTCAACTTCTTCACCTTCCTGCTCACGCACTTCTTCGCCGACGTCAACCTCCAGCTGAAGAGGATGGCGGCGGGCGCGACCGGAGGGAAGGCGGCGGGCGTCTCGAGTCTCGTGGCTCAAGCTGACAGCTCAGGAGGCGATCAGGTGGGAATAAAAAAAACAACTGAAGGGCGCGGAGAAACATAATTATGACTATGGGGAGGATTTCGATGGCCTAACACGTTACCCAAATGATCAATAAAATGCTCTTAATATTGTTTTTAAAATGCCCTAAAAACAAAGAAAAATGACGGGAAAAAATGTATCACAACCGCTCCAGACAAACAACTCAAGCTGTTGGATAGGTTACTAATGTAATCGAGACTTCTTCCATTTGTTGAATGAAAGCTTGCAAACTTTTGGTTTCGACTTTTGGTTTCTTTAAAAGAAAATCTATGCCTTTCTTTTCGCGAAACCGGCCGAACTGACAATGGCGCCGACAGGCGTCACAGGAACCTTAGATTACACAGTACTCACAATGGCTCACATTACAATATAAGAGCGAAGAAATCAAATAGACTACTCAGGAATTCTGTGGTGAATATTTGTTGCATCTCGTAAATATTGTTTGAAGCGAGTACCATTAAAATATTAAAATCGATGAAATAAGCGAAAATACCTTAAAAATGACGTAAACGAAAAATGACTTATTAGTCGAAATCGACAAAAAATGCAAAAAACATATAAACATGGGTCATGTCAGTTTTTCATAACATAAAATTAATTTCTACACTAAACGGCAATGTTCTAAAATTTTTAAAAAATTTCATTTAAAATATTGATGTTCAAAAACATCGATGGTTTTTGAACATTGATGTTCAAGTTGTTGGTGGGTGTATCATTAATATCGATGTTTTTTTATTTCGACTGTTTTGTTGTGCATGTCGCGACAGGGCTGTGCGCGCGCGGTGCGTGAGCTGGCGCGTCGGCACGCCCGCCTGTGCAGCGCCGCGCGCCGCCTCAACGCCGCCTACGCGTGCGCGCTGCTGCTCATCGCCGCGCACTCCTACGTGCAAGTGGTCATCGGCGCCTACAGCGTCGTCTCGCGCCTCCTCTGCCCCGACGACATCAGCGCCTTCGTCACCAACGCCATGACCGCCCTCGCCGTCTGCTGGGTCGGCTGCTTCACCGCCAACCTCGTCTTCATCGTCGAGGGCTGCACCGCCGCCGCCGCCAAGGTGGGCTTTTAGTAACTTGTTGGCCTAGAAACTGCAGAAGGTGGGGCTTAGCTACTTGGCCTGGTAACCACTGAAGGTCGGTCGGACTTAGGAACTACTTGGCCTAGCAAGTACAGAAAGTTGGGCTTAGTAACTACTTGGCCTAGAAACTATAGAAAGTGGGGCATAGTAACTAATTGGCCTAGTAACTTGCGATGCTGAGTCTTACTAACTACTTGGCGTAGTAACCACAGAAGGTGGGGCTTAATAACTACTTTGCCTAGTAACTATCGAAGATGGGACTTAGCTACTTGTCCTAGTAACTGCTGGGTCTTAGTAACTACAGAAACCTAGGCTCTGTCCTATGCATTTGAGTCTAGGACGCGGCTTCTGTCGGACAGCCAAATAGTCTCCGGCCGCAGAAGCTCAAAGTGGGCTTTGCCCATGAAAAAGTAGTCGTTGAACAACACCATATACTTTCTCAAATACTTTTTAACGAATACATAATGTTATGACACTGGAGGTAACCCATTAAAAATGGCAGGAGAACATTAAACGCTTACATTATTAAAGAATAAAACTGGTGGTGGCAGAGCTTTCACACACTTTCCTGCATTCTTTGTAACTTGTGCAGTTTCCGAAAATTCATACTTCTACGAAAATCGGACCTGCGCCACTTTTATTAGTGCACGTCGCACTACCCGAGAAAGATCAACTTCGGGGATATTCATTTCAATAGGAATATCAATTTCGGTGGGAGTCCTGCCTTCGGTTTAGTGGCCAGTGTTCCCCACGGACGGACAGACGTTTTGCCATAAACCAGTTTTTCGTTTTCAGAGATTTACAATACATGAATTCTCGCTGCATGTGTCAGAGGACGTAATTTACAACGCAAAGAAATAAGAATTATCCACTTTTCGGGTACCAGAGTCCTATGATGTATAGATGTTTCTGTCGGAAAATCAACTTTTTTTGCTGCAATGTTACGTACCTTCCTCTATACTACGAAAGTAGTGTACGAGAAAAAAAAGAACATTCACACTGTAAAAAAAATTAGTGCAAGTTAAAACTAAGTTGAAGTTTGTACAACGTTTCAGATATCTGTCTCCATCATCAGGTACTTTGCAACTAAAATCAAATATATTACATTAATATTGAAATTAGATCAATTTTTATAAAAACATCTTGTAAGCACAAAAAAATATTAAATAATGAAAGCTTACCTTAATATATTAGATATAAGTTTCAAGTTTATTTCATGAAACGTAAGAAAAACAAATGAATCGAATTTAGAGGCAGGGGGTCAGGTAACCATAGGTAGGGAGGGGTCAATAATGGAAGAAAATTGTTTTAAAATATATTATTTAATTCTGCGTAATATATGTTATCGTATGCATTGGTGAAGCTGTTACATTCTACCATCGAATTTATAATTTCATTTACTTTAATACGTAGTTTCAGAAATGATTCTTAAGAATCTTCTGGTTTCATTATCAAGAATTTTAACATTTTCAAAATCCAATTTATGATCGGTTTCTATTCTACGAGTCATTACCGAGTTCTGTCTGTTAAATGGCTCCCTAATATTCCTCTCATGCTCTTTGATTCTCATAATTTTCTTTTAGTCTTGCCAATGTATTTTTTGTCGCAAGTTTGACAAGTTATTTGATATACAGTATTTTCTTTTTCCTTATATGGTACGACATCTTTAACATTCTTAATTACATTAATTTTATTCAGAATATTATTTCGAAGATTGTATTTCCCCGTGAAACTATTCCTAACAACTTTCTGAATTTTATTACTGATCCCAGGAACATGTGGAGTGACTAAATTGGTAGTGTGATTATTTGACATGTCATTTACATTCATTTCTTGAATATCAGACCTATTTTGAACGCATAAATTTTTGTGGAACTTTAATCCTCTTTTAATAAATTGTCCTAATAAACTTCAAAGGATAGTCATTAGCAATTAAAAGATTCTCAACTTTATTTAAATTATATTTGTGATTTTCATGATTTGATACATTAATCATTCTATCTACCACACCATAGATCACTCCAATTTTCATTGAAGTTGGATATCTGGATATGATTTTTCTCACCAAATTTATCTGAGAAGCACTCATTAAATCGATAATTTCTTACTTGCTTCAGGAAGACGATTTGTCGAAAGCAGCAGCAACAACAGGAACAACACTTATACAATAACTATCTTTCGAGATCAACTCACACGCATATTAACGACAACTTGCCCACGCCCTGTGCAGAAGAGGGGCAGAAAGAGGGCATAACAGCCAACTGTTACATAACGGCCAACTTTACATAAAGGTCTCATCAAATGTACATTTTTAATCAACAAACCTCATAAAGGACTTGTCAAATGTACATTTTGAATCAATAAACCTAACATCAAATAAAATAAATTCCAGAACATCATAAATAATATTTTTAATCAGTCGAGAATGAGCTGAACTATCAATAAAACGCAAATTTCATAAATTTAAGTTGCAGCCAGCTTGAAACGAAGACAGAAAATTGGTATTCCCCTCGGACACCACCCCGCACCGACGCGCCATTATCTGCGGTGAGAATCTTCCATCATTCTGCGAGGTAACCGCCCTGCAGTGGAAGCTAAGTGGCTCCATATTACGAACGTTGAAGAGTAAAAATAACGTGGACTCAACGTTGAAGTATAGGGATGCAAGGATAAAGAATGAACGCAGAAAAAACCAGGTCGACCGGGAAATATCCATTTTGGAAGAAATAGTACGTATGGTTTAGGCGCTAGCAGTGTTCACATAGACGGACAGACGGACGGACAGACAGAAGGACAGACGGACAGACGGACAGACGGACAGACGGACAGACGGACAGACGGACAGACGGACAGACGGACAGACGGACAGACGGACAGGCAGACGGACAGACACACGGACAGACACACGGACAGACAGACGGACAGACAGACAGACGGATAGACAGACGGATAGACAGACGGACAGACAGACGGACAGACGGACGTTTTCCTTTCAATTGGTTTTTCGATATCAAGGACCCACAAAATAGGGTTTCTGGCTACACCACGTGTTAGGGGATTTTTTTCTTAATTTAGCAACTGGTTTTATCAACTTTTTCCTTTTCACGGCCCGGCAATTAATTTTTTTCCGCCGAAAATTGGCCCTTTTTTCGCGCAGCATTACATAACTTTCCCTATACTACGTATATCACTCCGTGTATACGTACGTATACGGGAAAGTAAAAGCTTAAGAGCATGGCACTGGTGCATTGTCTGGGAGCGCACGATGCACCGGAGAGGGCACTCGATGGGCACTCATTGATTTCAAAATGATTTTCATATACAATGTATCGATATTGCTGCAATATTTTGAATACTCAAGGTCATAACTGGAAAATGAATTTTTTTAACATAATACATTTTTTTTCAATTTTCTGAAGGTTGTACAACAGTGCAACCTAAGCATGAGTCGCAACTGTATTATAATGTTGCCTAGCCGCTGAAAGTAATACGAGAATGTACGTGCTCTTGTAGCCCCACTAGTTTAAAGAAAACTTCTTGTACGGATAGAAGGCAATATTCTGAACTATATGACACAAATGCCATTCCATCACCATCAACACGTTTGTACTATTCATTTCTATACCCAAATAATGCATTTTGTACCACTAAATGAAGCAAAAGTTTCGGTAGCTGTGCATTCCCACTACTTTGCTTAGTTACATCAATCGACGACCACACGCCACGCCACTAAATATGAAGAAAACGTTATCTTTCAAAGATCCTCAGTGATATGAGAGTTCGAACATGGGTCGATGAACCGATGTATGCGGGTTGAAGTCTGGCTGGTAATGGTGGATTTTCGGAAGGAGTAAAATATTTAGCTCTTCGCACTTGTAAAATATTGTTACCTGGCAAATTAAATACCTGGCAAAATTCAATTCTTCGAAAAATACCGCCTTTAAAGAGACCCCGTTTTCGCTTGGTCTAGAAAGGACACAAATGATGGAATTATGTTGGAACTTTCTTGATGCTACATTCCCGCGTCTAACGCTACATATCCACTTTGATCCGGATAGATAGATAGGTAGATAGTAGAGAGAGAGATAAGATAGATGAAATAAATAAGTTACATAAATAAATGCTTCGGACTTCAAAGACGTAAAGGGGTGTCAAGTGTCTATTTATATGATTAAATAAACGCAAAATGACGTCCACTTTACATTCTCTAAGAAATATAATGGCTCTGTACACGCACTTTTCACGACATTATTATTGACCTAATATATAAATAGCAAAAACTATATGAGGGTGGGAAGGTTCAGATAGTGACTAGATCATTAGACAAAAACTAACGTCACACTATTTTTTCGAAATATTACCTTTTTTTCTTTTTGTGTGTTCAGGGAAATCGAACAGCGGCCATCGTTCACCATCTTCTGAGTCAGCTCACCGACGCAGAGGTCCGCAAAGAAGTAAGAGAAGGAAATAGATAAATATTCAGTGAAGAGTGTGTAATTCTTTGAATATTAGTACAAATACAGTTAGAATAAATATTACAAACTTCTAGGGTATGAAGGGAAGTGTAAGATAATAACTTTTTGGCAACGAACATCTAGAGGGAAATTTTCATATTACAAAATTACACATGAAGGCGTTTATCCCTCATTGCTCGGCGACCCACCATGCACATGCTTTCGGCGAGTACACGAAATCTCCGTGACTGACTCAGATATTGACCTGCAAAACGAACGTGTCTAATTTGCCTCCCAATCAAAGCAAGTGTCCATGTGTCTTTGAAATTTCCTGCTAAATGTTTATTGGCAAAAAGTAATCGTTTCGACCCGTCTATGTGCATAAGTTTCTAAAATTTATTTTGAGACGCCTGTGTGTTTTATTAAATTAACTTAATCGCATTTGTTGAGTTGATTTATTGATTATCTCTTTGTTCTTTTATACACTAAAAATAATAAATCATATCGTAACATTCAACGTACATTTATATGAAAGCTACATATTTATATTGCCACACCCCTTCACTTTCCCCAGTTTCATAATTCATATTAACTCCATCTTCTGCCTTTACACTTTTCCTTTAATCTCTCTAGTTTCTTCCCATTCTTTTATGCCCATGTATTTCTCTTGTGTTACGGCTGAAAACTGCCATTCTGAGGATTTTTTTCTGGGTTTACTCAATAAGGCGTATGCTAGGATGCTCCCTAATCTTGCGCCCCAGATATAAATATAAAATCTGCCTTCCTTGTTTGGCATTTTGTTCACATTATTTAGGCATTCGGGTGTAGGAGATGACTTCTGACATTTTGTGAAAGTAAAATTATTGGTGTATTATACCCTTCTTGTAAATGAGATACAAGGCTCTGTTTATATCATTTTAGCTTTAGAGACCAGAAAAATTTTAAATAACTGAAATAGATGTAAATATTAAAGTGGTTAGGCAGAAGAGCAGGCCTTACAGCCTGAGCCTTCCCAGAAATAGATATTATTATTGTTACTATTATTATTATTATTAATTTCATTTTTCTTCGTAGTTTTCTCACTCAGGGGCCTCTAGGCATACTACATTCCAAGCTTTGCATATTTCGAACCGTGTGAACAATCCGGCCGGTTTCAATAATTACTGACTTTTGAGCTTTTAGAATTATTTTGTAAGGAAGAAGACCTAAGTTTCACAAACAATACTTTACATTTTTGTTAACAAGACCTGTTGCTGTTACTACAATTGATATCATTTCAACAGACTTAAGTTGGTATATTTCTTTATGTTCTATTGATAGGAGAATGTATTTTGATTTTTTTCTGTTTCTGCTTTATTGATGTGATTTACAGTGTAACATGGATGATGTATGCTTTCTTTGCCTGTACGTTATGTAGTAGAATGTATGTCTGCTTTATTTGCCGGAATCGTTTTATCAGTATGTATTGGAAGGTCATAATACACTTTATATTGATTACTTTCTACGACGGGTAAGGCTTTGTATTCATTATTATTATTATTATTATTATAATTATTATTATTATTAAGAAGTTAATCTTGAAATGTCTCAAAATATTTCTCACAAATTAACTCTTTTCTCTCTCATCCTAATAACTCTAAATTGGAAGTGATCAATTATGAGTCAGGTGATGAATTCAAATGAATGTTTCCAACTGTTGCAGCTGGAAATATTTTCTCTTCAACTGCTTCATCGCAAAGTGCAGTTCTCAGCCTGGGGTTTCTTTCCTTTGGACTTTTCTTTGCTGTATGCGGTAAGTTCACAACTGAAACAAACCTATCCAAGAAACAAACTGACTTACAAGTACATCATAACTCAGAATTTCATAAATGAATATTTAATTGAAATATTCAAATTTCTAAGATCATGACAACTATACAGGTGACTCATAATAAATATTACAAACTTGTAGGGCATGTAGAAGAGTCGAAAAGGATCACTTTTTTCAAATGAACATTTATTGACAGATACAGGAGTTGGATAATACAAACATCTGAAAATACTAAATGTTTATTTAATTGGATGTTGCGCCACCGAACAATTGCAATTAGTCGCGGAGTAGATGTGTAGTGTCTGAATGGTTTCCAACGGCGTGTTATCCCATTCTTGTACCAAAACATCCGGCAATTGCTTCAATGATGTTGGAGCTGGAAATCTGCCCGTCACTTTCTACTCTAAACCGCCCCACAACGGTTCAATTATGTTAAGCTCTGGCGATTGTGCTGGCCAATGTTGTTGGATGATATTCTGAAGCCCCGCAAACTACGCCTGAACTTTCTTTTTACGTCTACTCATCATTTAGCTCTGCCACTTTTGCCGTTGTTTTTAAACTAGAGTTCTTATTTTTTAATCCTTCCCTACCCCCGGAAGCACCGAAGACTGTGAGAGGATACAGTGGTGGGAATGGAAATTTATTTTTATTGCATTGGAGGGGCTGGGCCATTGTTCATTTATCAATTTTGTGGATTGGTGCTTATTTTATTTTCATCTTGGTTATGAGAGAATGGTTATTTTGTTGAGGGTTTGGTGAGGGAATTAGGTTATTTTATTTAGGATAGACAGAGTTATAAGTTTATTTTGATGAGATGAGTAATGTGGTGGTGATTGATGGGTTATTTTGTTGAAGGTATAATATTGCTGTGAGGTTTAGGGCAATGGGTTGTTGCTTTCTCATGGTTATGCATTTGCGGATAGAATTGGGAGGGTGAAGATATCCAATGGGTATTTTCTTCTATTGTGGGGTATAAATCTGTTTCGGAAGGAAAGGTGCGGTTTGATGAAATTTTTGAAGGAGGGGTTGGCTATTGCTTTTTCTGTTCTATTTTGGGCTGCTGCTGCATGTCGTTAGAAGGTTCTTGACTAAGCTCGTTAGAAGTTTCGTTGTTCGTTGTCTTGTTTGATTGTCAAGTAGCATTGGTCTGGTTTGGGTCCAAAGATAACTCTATTCTGTTGTTTTGTCTTGTTAGTCTCAGATAGTCTGGAATGTTATTGCCCAGGTCTCGCAGGAATATGTTACCAGAGGCATATCTAAGGTATAGCAGACATGGCATGTGCCATGGGCGTCACTCACAAGGGGCGCTGTTTAGATTATACCCGCTAAACCAAATAGCAACAATCTTAATTTGAAGTATCCTGACAGGGGCGCAAATTCTATGCTTGCCATGGGCGCTTGAATGCCCAGACACGCCTCTGTATGTTACTATTGTAATGCAACCACCCACGTCGGGTGCCGATTCTTTGAAATGAAACCGGAGGGGGGTCACATCACAGGGTGGAAGCGCCGTCGCGCTGAAGGTGTGACGGTCGTTCCCGGATAGCAGAGAGAACACACGCTAAATTTGTTTGAGGGGCGCCAAGCGCATGCCCACTTACCTGCTATCTTTTCGCCGGCGTTGAGCGTCTCAGGGGTGAGTGCCCTGGGTCGAAGGATTGCATTTGTTTTTTTGCTTATGGTAATAATGAAACACTTCTCTGAGATTTTTGACTTTGTCACCCGGCAAAAGGGCGGGGACACATTTATTAAAAAAAAGACTGTTTTTGCAGGCATAAAACACAGTTCTTGGCTATTGATAAGTGATGATGATGAAACTTACATGATGATGATGAGGTAGTTACGTCACCGCGAACGGGATTGCTCGCCGACCGATGGGCTGTCGCGGCCGAACCCTCAGGGGCGACGCTGGAGCGTTGGAAGGCGTGCCTGACGGTCACAGTGGCCCCGGGGATGAATGCTCCGGCGCGCGAGAAGACGGCGATGAGCGTCCACGGAGCGATGACTTGAAGCCGGTGCGCGTCTCAGGTCGTCAAACGTCGCCTGGACCGCATGTGATGTTGCAAGCCAAAAGTCTGGCTATGCACCCTTGTAATTAATTATAGGGTGTAGATCCCTTTAGTCCCAGCCTGGCATGCGGAATAAATTCCGCTGCTGAGTGAAGGCTGGGCGGATCTCGTTGCGATCGGCACAATGCTCGTCTCTCACGAACTGCTGTTACTGTCTTTCGCCGCTGCTCTCTCTCGTGATTTTACTAATAACCAATGCTCGACCGCTCTCTACTGTAACTTTTCTGCTAATTCTGTCTTTGACTGCCGTGATCTTTTTTCTAGTCTAATGCTCGACCGCCCTCTGCTGTGATTTTTTTCCTAATCATGTTCGAGCGTTCTCCCCTCACACGGCCTCGTTCCCCCCTCCCTTTCGCACCGCGCATGAGTTTTGTCACGTGCTTCTGCTAAGTGTTTTGATAGGCCGGTTTGCTAGATTCCAGAATCTTCTATTCCTTTAGTTACATGATTGGGTAAGATGGGCATCGCCATATCGCGACCTTCGCCTCCTGGCTTGTCATTGGGCGGCTTTGTCAAGAACGGGGAAGCGCGCGCGCGGCTTTCTTGCTGTGACGGTGGTATGTTTATTAGGCCTTAGGGATTATGGTACTGCGTGCTAGCGCACGTGTCCCTAATACGGTTGTTCCAGAAGTCTATCATTTGTTGGGGACACAAAGAGGGTTAGATTTATTGTTCAGGGTTCGGGACTTCCTGGACCTTCTACGCAGCTAGGCAGAACGAATCGGGCAAGGCGGGAGGGCCCAGTTGTTCGCCCGAGCTTCTGCTAATGTGACGTGACGCTGGGGTGGCGATGTACGATGGGTCATACGATACATCGCACTATTGGATTGATATACGTGTTGTAAATGAACAGTTTTGTCTTCTTGTCAATATATTTATGTATTAATATTAAATAATAGAATTTCTGGTGATGTAGATACCTTCTAATAATAAATAAATGAAAGGTGTTGTCCGGTATCAAATGTTGTATATTGAGGCTCAATATATTTTCGATAGCATAGCTATCATCATCAGACCTATCTGAAAATGACATTGATACATGAAATATATTACACAAAATTATTAACAAAAATTATGCACAAACTGTTAAAATGGTATGAGTGTATATGGTATGCCAGATAGTTTTCCGCCCAGACGTTGCAAGGTAACGATCCAGTTTGCTTACGCACCTGGCATACTCATACCATATTAATAATACTTACAAAATTTTGTAAATAATTTGTGTAATCTATATTTCATGTATTAATGTAATTTTCAGATAGCTTTGATGAGGATAGTTATGTTATCGAAAATATCTTAGGTCTCAATATACTATATCTGATACCGGACAACACCTTTCATTTAATTATTTATATTTATGTATAAAAAGGGGCGTCAGTGCATTTAGAAGTCGAAGAAGTTTTTTATTTTCTCAGTTACTTGTTTGGTCGACAGTTTTTGCGAGTTACTCGAGCATTTAGCGAGTTCTTTTTCATGGAATGTCGACGTTGTTAATTTGTAGGGGTGTGTCGTTAATGGGCTGTGCGTCTATTTTGCTACGTGAAAAGGATTGCCTGACATGAGGGATTGATAATAATATTGTTGTCAGTGGCCCAGTTTGTACGTTGTGCTGTACGTCGGAATCTGTCAAATGCTCGCCTTTTGTCTCTCCTAGTATTTGCCACATAAGTCAGTCGACTGCGTAAGGTATTCGCCGACTCTTGGGGGAACAGGAATTTCTTCTTTTTTTAACATTTGTTGCGTCATTACGCAACGCGTCTCTTAAGCCCTTGGGCGTTGAGCGCAAGACGGAGTAATCCTCCATTAGCATCAGCGCTCTCCGTATTTGTGTCACGTCTCGTCTGTCAGTTGTCAAGAGGACCGCCAGGTAGCATCTCCGCGTACGCGCCTCACACCGCGTCACTGCCCCTGCGTCAATACTCAGCGGCCAAAATTGGGAAGGATTAAGGAAGGGGGTAAGGTTTAGGACTCTTTACAAAGGTGAAGTGAAGCAGCCGAACTCGTTTTATCGGAACAAATTTCACATGAGAATCGACGAGAATAGAACGCGGACCTCATTGGTGAAAGGTGAGCGACTTTGCTCTGAGCCATGAAACTCTCCATTATAAAACTGCTCCATTTATAAATATGGAGAAGAGTGTTGGGAAAAGGACAGCAGCTTGCGGGATGCCAACGACGATTGGATGTGGTAGGAACATACAGGTTAGGAACTGGACTTGGAGTAAGCGTTGGGAGAGGTAACTTCGGAGCAGACAGTACGGCAAATTTGGAAAGTAGGATCTGATTTTGAGGAGGAAAAGGTCGTAAACGACTGAATCTATTATCTTGGAATATGACCGTGTTTGGCTACAATATGCTAGTCATTGTAATCATTTCGTTGTTGAAGATGTCGAGATATTCATTCACAGATATGGTAATGATAAGAACAGCAGAATATCCCGATATAGACGCCCAAATCATAACTAGAAACTCTCATGCTTGTCTGTATAAAGCAGGTAGGCTGGATTGCAGGCTTATGGTGAGATTCTCCATATATAAAACTGGCAATTTTTGTGGAAACAATATTACTCAATTGAGTGTTGAGTTCTGCAGTCACTGTTTGCAATGTCTGACCACAACCATTCCATTGGAGAAAGGTATATGCCATTTCAAGAGCAGAATTCGAAGAGAGTATTAGATTGAATCTTCATCGCTGATTTCACTGGAGGTTGCAAGTTCTCTGTTTCGTTAATTTCCTTTAATTTCTTTTTTAAATTTGTGAAACGTCTTTTGATGCTTTATCCGTAAGGAGTGGGTAAGTATCTTCTAACATTAGTAATATCAGTTTGATATCATGATCAGAACATATTAGTTACTTGGTTCAGATAATGTTCCTTTGAGTGGGACAAGTTGATTTTCTCAGATTCCTCCGCAAGAGAAGTTTCAAGTTTTGACGTTTTATTGTTTTTTAACTTTGAGTTAGTCAATGTAGTCTTTAGATTGATGGACTTTATAATCCATTTCTCTGGAGTAATCGGTTGTATGTTTTTAGTATCTAAGACTCTTTCTTTAAGATGGGTTAGGTTTTCTTCACATACAATTGCGTTTAACATTTCTGATGTCTCAGATTTTGAAGATAGACTAGATAAGGGGCGTTTGATATTTTTCGTAGGTCGGTTGTCAATAGGAGGATCCGCAGTTGAAGAGGGTTTAAGTGCTGGGAAGGAGGAGGAGGTCAGCTGATTTTTTTCATTGGGAATAACTTCACAGTACCCAGAGGGAGTTATTCTTTTGTTCGTTCATAGGGCAATTATTAGCAAAATTGCGGTGTTCTTTGCATAGAAAACATGATATAGTATCTGATGATGAATATATCCAGAAAACTGTCATAATATTTAATTTTCATGGCTTCTGATACTCTGTCCATATCATCGGATGAATGTAAATTTGTTGCCGAAAACTCAAAATGTGGCTACACCCTGGTTCGGACATGCCGGCTGCTCTCAGGAAGGTCATTGTAGAGCCTATTCATATTTTCAGTTTCATTAGCTCATCAATAATTACTGTGTGTAGGAAAATAGGACACACATTAGAAAGAATGATACTTTTATTCTGTGCAATTAGCGGTCTAATGGTTAGCCTTGAGTTATTAATTGAGTGGTCTAATGGTTAGCCTTGAGTTAAATAGTTGATTTATTGTCAATTAATTGTTTCACAGTTTCCTTGGAGTCGAGGTAGATACCTATACGGTTTCTTGAAATCATTGAGACGAACCATAGTCTGAGGATTAATAATTTGTGCAAGTTCCTGGATGTACGCTTTTTACTGACATTCCGCCTACTGAGTCAACCACAATCGCGTGTTCTTTTGTAGGGAACATACCTTTCGAGCAGCAGATAAATATCGGTTGGCATAATATTGATTTTCATTACTAACTTGACTTGATTCTTGGATTTCACTGGTAGGGAAGACTCCTTGTTCAGAAGCCATCTTAGGATGGTCGTTGGGTGTACTGTATACACCTACGAAGTTATAAATGCGTTTTACCTATTCACTGGATTTGATTCAGTTGATCTTATTAACACGGAAGTCGACACAACACATTCGGTACTGTACGGCCTTCGACTTGCGCACTACGAACTCGCCACCGCTTATCGCACTACGGGAGGTCTTTACTTCGCCAACGGTCGGAACGACACTGAGGATCGAAATGTCTTTATATTCCTCTTATTTCTTCGTTATAGTAATTTCTAAATAAATTCCGAATAATAACACGAATAACTTTCCGCTTTTCAAATTCCAGGTCTTTTTAAATTATATTAAATGTTTGTGATTGCTCATCACATGTCAAACACATTCAATTGTCTTCGTCTAATTCGGGATTTTTTTAATTACATTTTTGGGTAGTCCAAAATGATATAGAAATTGTGCAACTGTTTATTTGTATAGTAAATGTTCTCTATTTATTTATTTCTCATTGGTCTGCTAATAGCACAGTTCTTTAGATTTTTTGGAAATAACTAGCACATTCTACCTTCACCATAGCACCTTCGACTGTTTCGTTTCCGTAAACGTCAATTCTATAAAATCATATTTAATTTATTGATACTACGAATGGACCATCACACATGTTAATTGGTAAAAGTGATAATTGTCGAAAAATCTACAAGCTCTAAACGTTTGTGACAATTATTTTAAGACACCTATATAGATACTTGTTTCATCTATTTAATAACCAAGATGAGTTGGTAATACGGATAGAAGTGTGAGATTTAAATACTCTGTAATTGTGTCTAAAATATTATATTTTCTTTCTTTTCAGATCATTGGAGCTGTTACAACTTACTTAATCATATTGATACAATTTCAATTGTCTTTTGGAGAAGAATATTTCAGACATATACTGAATATCACAAATACTATGGAGAATGCTACAGCAGCTACGATATAATTTTTTCGTAGATAACTAGTGCTTCGGTGATTATTTCATCAAGAATAGCTCTGCAAATATATACAGTTGGTAACAGTCTTTTTTGTACAGTCCATAATTTGCTTGAAAATCGTTAATTTTAAGTGGAAAATTAATACTGATGGAAAATATAATAAAAGATTGAATAATTTCAGTTGAATAAAATGTTACTTTGTAGACCTAGACGAAACGACCTTGAATTTGAAGTTCACCAGCACATTTAGTTGCTTGGAAACCTTCCTAGCGGCTAGTTCCCGAGAGAAAAATGTGCTAGTGAAATTAAAATTCAAGGCCATTTCGTCTAGGTGTAAAAAGTTACATTTTATTTAACTGGAATTGTTCAATTATCTTGTAAAATATTTTTCATTAGCATTAATTTTCCGCTTAAACTTAATGTTTTTCGAGCAAATTATAGACTCTACAAACAAGGCTGATACCAACTGTACCTACTCTGCAAATTTTATAATAAAACCGTTTGAAGCAACTCAACGCTGCCCATGTATTTTTTCGCTCCTCGATGCCTGGCACAGGCGGTCCCGCCCCGCCATGTCCTTCCTCCAGACACGCCTAGCAACAAGATTCCAGTAACACAAACTTTAGGGGACATAATTTGAGGGAACATTTTTGGATCGCGCACCACTTCCTCTGATGTTTTGCCTCGGTTTTTCAAAAGAGGAAAATGTGAGAACAATTACCTATGTGGTTAAAAATTACCGTGGAAATCCATCATTTTTACTTTCACGGATTTGTACGTATATGCGGAGTAAAGTACGTAATGTATAGAAAGATATGTAATGTTGCGGCACAAAACGACAATTTTTATTCAGAAAAACTCCTATTCTGGGGCTCTGATACAGAAAAAGAGGTTTGTTCTAATGTGCAGTAAGCTACACGCTCTTTGCATTTTATGAAGTCGGCAAGAATAAAGAGCCATGACAAGATCAAAAATTTCATAGAGGGAAGATGCTCCGGAAATCGGACACTTGTGGTGTCCACGGAAGCCACTTTCACTGTTGCCGAAGGGGTTAGACTCAAACCTGACCTGGTAATAAAAAGCCGGGAAGCGGTCCATGTGGTCGATGTGACTGTCCGCCACGAGGATGGGTCTAGCCTTCTAAAAGCAGGAGAGGAAAGGTGGTAAAATACCAACCAGTCATTCCCCTGGCAGCCCAACTTCATAGAGTGTCCAACGCCAGAATCCTGCCAGTGGTGGTTGGTACCTCAGGGGCTATGCCAAGATCCACAGTCATGGCCCTAAAGTCGTTGGGGATCACGTCTCGAGGCGATTTACTGACTATCTCGTTAATTGCTCTCAGAAGCTCTATTAAGCTCTACGCACAATTTGTAAACTGGACGGAGCAATTTAGCATTGCTGGTAGTAAATGCAGAAAAGGAACGTCTTCGTCCTGTGGAGAAGTCTAGGGAACCCAGGGGATCCTAAATTGCCTAGGAATTACTTAGTTACTACGACTTTAAGAGGGAAGTGTATGTTATTTAATATAGCATATAGAAAATCGTGTAATCTGAGTCTACGATTAGTTGGTCATTGATACAGAAAAATTGGTTTCTGGCAAAACGTCCGTCCATCAGATGTGAATAGCACTAGTGTCTAATCTATTCGTAGGATTTTTTCCCAAATCAATTTTCAAGTCTTAGCCTATTCAAAGATCTGTGAATTTATGAAACTTCTTTAAATTTTGAGGGTACGTTACATGATGCCTCTGGGACATTTTCAAAATTTTCTCCCGTCGAGGTGGGTTGGTCCACGTCCTGACGGGAGGATCCACAGAAGGCTCTCAAGTGTTCCTTTCTGCATTTTTTTATCTTCTTGCTTCTCATTTCATGTCACTTATATTATTTTTCACTCTTTTTTCCCTCACTGGCCTTCTCTGTATGCTGAACGCCCACCCATGTGTTTATCGTGCATGGCGACCCTTGTCGAAGGGAATGGGTGACCTGGAGTTAAGGGGTCTGTGTGTGTGTTCCTGACTGTCGCATTGACGCTGGTTTATTGTGGGTAGACCCGCTGTAGCCATGTTCACTGTGCAAACACCGGTGAGCCCTGGTGACTGAGGAGAGACATCTGCACCTTGTAGGTCCCAATACACATTTTTGGCCTCGGACTCTTCTAGACGGGTAGTCGGGAACTATCCAACTCCTGATTAATCGGCCAGGACTAGGTCCTGTATTGAGCATCAGGGCGAGCGGGGGGGGGGGGGTGTCCACGACGGGGCAGCGCTGTGCCATCCCCTACTATAACCCCTGACTTTGCCTCTCTAGGCCCACCTTCACGATGGAATATGTCACGATACTTCGCGTCTTTCTCAGTCGTGCTGCTAGATATCGCATGATCGCGAGGTATCAAGCAGTGCTTGCGATCACGCGACTTCTAGCGGCACGACCGAGAAAGACGCGAAATGATATGGCCAGAGGGGCTTGAGAGGCAGTGTTAGAAAAATCGTACTATCTCCGTGTCAACCGTGGCGTTCCCTTACTGGACTCCATGGTGGGAGGGTGACACCGAGACGAGTCCGCTTCAATTCTATGAAGCATAAAACAAAACCCTTGCCCTTTTCCGTAAGGAAAAGACGATGTTGTGAATGTATGGTTGATTCTGATATGTTGATTTCCGTAGGTTTTCTGATAAATACCCGACGAATGCCGGAGCAGTACCCAATCAAACGGGTCACGGACTGCGCGGAAATCTGTCCGCCCTCTTCTTTTTCCTATTCTCATTTTTTCTTACACACTCGTACACTTGCATGTACTACACCACCACATTTGTCGGGAGACCAGATGGGAGATGAGGCGGGACAGTTCCCCTGATGGTGGGAGATACCTGGTTGGGGAAAACAACGCAAGCCAATGTGTAGGTCTGCGCCGGATCTCGCCATTCAGAGGGGGGATATCACCGCCACCTTCCACGATAATACATGTACTACACTTATCAGTTGACGCACACCTTATCAGTTGACGCTCCCAGAACACCAATTAATCAATCGAATTACAGCAAATCACGTCTGTCTGTAGTCCACGTTAGCGCCTAAATTGTTCTCGATTTTCTCCAAAATTGATATTCCTTGGTCGATTTGAATGAACTCAAAGCCCTGAGAGTTTGAAATAAATATTGTGATATTTAAGGTTACTTTATATAAAGCCTCAAATCTCCAAAAATAAAATCCACCTCTCGCAGAGCCTTGAGTTTGTTGAGATCGATCGGGTACAATTCAATGACGGCTCATTGGAGTAGGGAAGGTAGGCGCTGCCTACCCTAATGAATGCGTTCTAGTTGGGTACATTTCATAATATTAAAAAAAGAAAGATTTACAATTTTTATGTGGTGTATTATTCACCTGGAAATGTATAGTGAACATTTTATTATCGTGGCATGAGCCATATTTCTATTTCAAGCGTTTTCTAATAGCCTGTGCGCCTTGCGATCTGTCTCGTCTCTTCCCGCAGAGAATGTCCGCAGTGGAAATTTCGCGTCACGTGTTGACTTATGAGGAGGTTCAGACTTGAGTGGCAGGCGAGCATCGGATTGGCAGCGTCAGGGCAGCTACGGATTTCCATTCGCGGTCGGACGCATTTTTTTTTCCGCTGCCACTCCAGTTTCGCTGTGAAAACCAAAGCAGACTCATCAGACCTCGAATATTTTCAGCTCGCCGGTGATTTTGACATGACAGAACGGCCAGAAAAAGTACTTCTAATCGTATTCAGTACCTTCATTAATTTTAAATATCATTAAACTTCGACTTTTTAATTTTTTGTTCTTAAAATTTTGTACATTCCACTAATGAAAAGTTTCAATAGATTTCTATTTCTATTGAACACACACACACACACACACACACACACACAAAGTGCAATAACAAGTTCTTCAGGTGAGATAGCCTCTTGATTGATAAGTGTCAGATTTTCTTATGTCTTCTGCAATCAGGTTCAAAATTTCGTCAAAACAAGCACTGGTCAATCTAGTAAATTAAAAGCGCTTCTCATCCCATGTGACTTCAAGATGTGAAATTCTCCGTACTTTTTCCTTTCTAGGTCAAAATCATGGACTCCATTTCTACGTTTTCTAAAGAGATATTAACAATTTGAGGATAATCGTATATAAAGAAGGAAAAAGTACCATACTGCATGTGCTCAGAAAACGTACTACGAGTAACTTGGCATTTCTATCCCCAGTATGAATAGAAGCGAGCGCCTCTTTTGTATCAGATGAAAATCGTCAACAAACGCCTGACATAATTGACGCTCCGGTAGGAACGGACCCGCGAATTCCGCCGCCGCTTCTAGCGTGGAACTTTACGCGCCTCATCCGTTGCGGATCTTTCGCGCCGGTCTGTGGGAGCGTTTATAATTCTATTATAAAACTTAGATGATTATTAGTTATTTTATACTTTTTTTTTAAAGTGGTGCGTCAGGGCCTGTCTCCATGATGGAATATCTCAAGCCGTTTCGTGTTTTTCTCGGTCGTGCCGTTAGGTATCGCATGATCGCGACCTTATCAAGCAGTGAGTAGACTCCCTGGATATATACTGCGATTTCTCTAACTGCCCCTCAAGGCCACTTAAGGCCTCTAGGCCCATCTTCGCGATGGAATATCACACGACATTTCGCGTCTTTCTCAGTCTTGCCGGTAGAAGTCGCATGATCGCAAGCAGTGCTTGATACGGTCGCGATCATGCGAAATATGCGAACGACTGAAAAAGATGCGAAATACCGTGACATGTCCCATCCCGAAGATGGGATTTGAGGGGCAAAGTTAGAAAAATCGCAGTGTAGATCTATATTCAGAATCCATGGAGAAATTCCATTTCGTGCGTTCGCTTCACGAGTGTCATCTGTTCAAAAACTTATTGGAAGCAACACTTGAGCACACGCGAGCCGACTATGGAGCGCATATACCTATATACTATATAATGAGAATATTAGCTTCGTCGCGAAGATAATGATCGTAACTATTCCCTCACGGCAGTGTTCGAAGTCTTATTTCGCCTTCTGTTAATATTTTGAAGCTTAGATAGCAGCTTTTTCCATTCTATTTCCATTCATGCATTTCCATCAGCTTCGTGTCGATAGTGCCAACGTAGAAAATATTGTAATCATCCTCCACATGAACATGACATGACCTGATATGTCATACATGAGTAGTATTATCTACAATTTTTTTTAAATCTTCTTGGACTTATTGTTTGGCACCTTGTCTTTGTTCTTTTTAACAAAAAATGAAGCACAGATGAATGATGAAATATTTGTTCATGGAGTGTCATGTATCTGAGAAACTCTTTGAATTGCACCAGATTAAATCGCTGTGCGTTTGTCAATTGTTTTGCCCTCTTAGCGTAGTCACGTTGAGATCGTGGAAATTTTGCCGGTTAATTACTTTAATTATTCGAAGAAAGGTGTGTATACTCTATACATATTGTTAAATTAAAATTATTTCACGCTTTTGATTGCATTAGAAATGTTGCTTACTTTTGTGCATGTCCCGGTTTGTCTGGAGCAACGTTCTGAAAACTAATCACAGTACTGTGCGAGGGGAACGAATGCTGTATAAGTCTTTTTTATCTATATTTCAGATTGGATTGGAGCCCTGAGTCGGTATGGCTGCACAATTTTTCAACAGAATTGGTCAGTTAGGCCTGGGACTTGCCGTAGTTGGAGGAGTAGCAAATTCTGCACTGTACAATGGTAACTTATTAGTGCAACATTTCTATGAAACGTAGAAAATATACTTTGTTTATGTACATTCTTTTAATTGTATTGTTTTCAATGCAGTCGATGGAGGGCACAGAGCTGTCATATTTGATAGGTTTGCGGGTGTGAAGAACCAGGTGGTTGGAGAAGGTACTCACTTTATTATTCCATGGATTCAAAGGCCAATTATTTTTGATATACGTTCTCGACCTAGAAATGTCCCTGTGATTACTGGTAGCAAAGGTGAGTAACATAATTTACCCTTTACTTTGTAACCTTTTTCTTTTATACAGGCATATTTATTATACTGTGTTTATTTTCAGATCTCCAGAATGTAAATATCACATTGAGAATTCTCTTTCGACCTGTTCCTGATCAGTTGCCTCGTATCTATACTATTCTTGGTGTTGACTATGATGAGAGAGTATTACCTTCCATTACGACTGAAGTTCTGAAAGCTGTTGTGGTAAGTGCAAATAATAAAATAATGAAAAAATTTTACGTCTTTTGGAAGGAAATGTTTATGGAGCATATCAGTATAATTACTTATTGATTTGTCTTCTTTCCAGTTCAGATTTTGAGGATTTCTTTTGTTTATTTTTATCATTTAACCTCTTGGTAGTTTATTCATTTCTTATACCTTCAGGTAATTTATGTTGTTGCCCTTCTGTAGTACTTCCAGAAGGAAAGTGTTAAAAGTCCAGAGCTACCTCCAATAAAACAAAATTCCTATCAGTGCTGGTAATACCTACAATTCATGGTCTTGTTTGTTTAGCTAGCTTTAGCAAATGAACTCTGATTGGAATGATTTTCATTTGCCTTAAGAATTATAATCTTCAGGTGGTACCATAGTATTTAATGGTCTTTTCATAATGAGGTTTAAAGATGTAATAAATGATAAAGTGGTGCAATACTTGTCTTGCAAAGAACACTAGTGACTTCACCGAAATTTATGTATCATGATGAATCTGACTTTATTTCAGGAATTGACATGATCAAAGACACCATTGTGTGCCCATAAAGGTAGTAGAAGCCCAGTTTTCATTAAAATCTCTTGGATTTTGGAAAATTTGAAAATTAATATTTTTCATACCTTTTTTACAGTATTATTAAGCTTACCTTTTATTGACGTGGCAACAGATGGGTTGGGTCTGTGAGACCCATGACATAACAAAAACTTCAACCAATCACATACAAATAATGCCAGAAGCCTGTTTGTCTCTCTACCTTTCTTTTATTTTCAAATGAAACGTTCAGTATAATAGTTATTGCCATGTAGATTATATACGTGATTATATGCATAATTTGTTCCCTGGTTGGTCTCTCAGACCCAACCCATCCATTCGTTTAACTGTAATTGAGTAGGTATGTATTTGTATTTTTAGAATTATTTATTTTTGCGATATAAATAATTCTGTTATTTTTATGTAGTATTACATATAACTTCAGTCAAATTCAACTGTAATTTCAGAAATGAGTCAAATTTTTCAGTGAAATAATGAGGGTGGTAGTAGTGTTGCCTCATTTTGCTCCTTCTTAAATTTACCTGATGTTTTTTGATAGTATAAAAATGCATAATATAATAACAAAAATGCTTTCTTTTATATCAAACAAACATAATCTAGTCCTCTAACAATGGTATAAACAAAGTATTTTCTTAAGTAATTCTTGTTTTTTAACCTGGGTCTCCCAGATCAGCCCATCCGTTCTTATTACATTTTTTCACCCATCCGACGTGGGTTACATCTTTTACCCATCCATTCCTGGGTTAAAAATAGATTTCTTGGTACTGCAGTGATTCTTCAATACTGGAAATTGAAACGATATTTAACTCTGTTCTCTTAAATATGGATGATTTAAGTTTCATTTTGTATTTGACAATTGATTTTCCACAATTATATAATGATTTTCTTAAAAGTGGCTTCCCTTTTTTCTTGAAACTTTGTGTGTGGATAGAGGACAATGCCCTTTATGTACATTGTATTGTTGTTTATGTACAGTACATTCTTCACCTTATGAACACTGGTAATTGTCTCTTTATAATTTTTCGTATTTTTAGACGTACTGTATGTAAACGAGACTTCAATACCTGACATCCAATTGACAATATTATTTGTTCTTAAAACTATTTGGGGACGTTAATTAATAATTAAGTATTATTCTTCAAAATTAATTCTGAATTATGCAAAATAAAAATGTTCTCTTTCTGTATTTTTGTTATTGAATGCCTATTGTTTGTAGTGTAAATACAATGTTAAAATTATGACGAATGGCTATTGTATTGTATCATGCATGTACAGTTTGGTTGTAAATCATGTAAATCAGAAGTTTTCGCAGAAACTGAATCTCTGATTTAGAATTGAATATTTTGTGAAATATCAGTTACAGATGTTATTAGAGATCACAGAAATACCATTTCAGGTACACAAGGAAATAAAATTCATAACATGTGGTTTTGATTGTGCCACCCAAAATCCATGTCAGCCTATAATTAAAATAAAGTAAATGATTAACATTTATCTCTTATTAGTGTTTAACATGCAAGTAATAGATCATTTGAGTATCATGTAATTTGTTTTGTAGTAACTGCATAATAATTTTAGTCAAAATATAGTTAGATACTCACATAGTTGAACTCTGTTCTGTACTGCAAAAAGCAAGAAGGTTGTTGCTTTTCTAAAATGTATTATTTTATGATTTTCAGTTTGTACCCTAATGTTCATTGTTATCAAGAAACCTCTTATGAACTGTTTATTTGTTGTATTTCATTTTACAAATTTACTAGTGAAGATCTTCCTTCTCATTGTGAAATGGCACATATTTATTTTCAGGCCCAGTTTGATGCTGGAGAACTAATTACTCAGAGAGAGCTTGTGTCTCAGAAAGTGAGTGAAGATTTGACGGAACGTGCATCCCAGTTTGGAGTAATTTTGGATGACATTTCTATTGTAAGTAGTATTTCTTTCTCATGCTATAAGCAAGGTTATACATTCAATTCTTAGGCCCAGTAGTCTTAGTATAAGTTTTTTAATGATCCACATGTAATAGCATGTTCATACTAGCGACTCAAAATATAAAATTGTGAAGATTTGTTTGTAGAAAAGTCTGTTCAGTGTACAGGACAGACTACTTCTTTACTCCTACTCTCACTTTCTCTTTTATGATAATATATTTATTTAATGGCATACTGCACTACTTTACTTGTTTTCAAATATTTTGGATGTAATGTTTTTAATTTAATACTGTATACTTTAGTTATAATACTTCCCAATACTATTATTAATAAAAATACTACAAGTTAACATATTGTTTGTAACTCTCTCTTATAACAAAATATGTTACAATTGATTTTTTTATTATTATTTATTTTAAATGTCTCATTTGTTACTTCATTCAATTTATTGTTTTCCTTGTGAAATTTTTTCAGACACACTTGACCTTTGGCAAGGAATTTACACAAGCTGTGGAATTGAAACAGGTAGCACAACAAGAAGCAGAAAAAGCTAGGTTCCTTGTAGAAAAGGTAGGTTCCTTGTCATGTTTGCTGGAGCTTTTTTGACATTTATTCAGGCAGGCTTGTGAAATTGAGGTTACCCTATAATTTATTTGTTTTAACATGTGGGTGTGTAATTCCAGGCAGAGCAGCAGAAAAAAGCTGCTGTTATTTCAGCTGAGGGTGATGCTCAAGCAGCGTTGTTATTGGCAAAGTCATTTGGAGAGGCTGGTGAAGGTCTCGTTGAGTTGCGTCGCATAGAGGCTGCAGAAGATATTGCTTACCAGCTTGCAAGGTCACGCCAGGTGTCGTACTTGCCATCTGGACAGAACATTTTGTTGAATCTTCCTACGCAGTAGTGCAGCTCCTCCCTAAGATGTGTTAACCTGAAGAATAATGTTAAAGTTTCTGAGGCTCTGTACTCTGTAAAATATTTTGTACGAGTTATGCTGAATATGTGTTTTTAATGGTTTGAAGTTCTTGAATACAAAATCTGTATATATTTGAGTATACCACATTGGTATTCAGCTCATCTGTATGTCAAGGTCGCTTCAGTCATTTCATGTTTTCAGCATTTCTCATTGTTTTTGGAGGTTAAACTTTGGTACACACACTTGTCAACATCAATTCAAGACTGGTCTTTAATAAAATAAACTGCAGTTTTTTTTGTAAAGAATTTGTGTGTGTTCTTTTAGCATCCCAGTAATGAAATAATGTAGATTGTGCATTTTTCTTACTAGGGTAATTTGAGAAGCTGGAGCAGAGTACAGGGCCTTCAGTCCTAGGATGAAATAGCCAATTTAACTGCAGGGAACATCAATTAATTAGTGGACTATTAGATGTGACAATTGTTGGTGCTGTAAATGCACAGTTATGCCTGGAAGTAAAATTAATCTGAGTGAATATGTTTATACAGAATTAATGAATGTCTTTTATTTGTTACTTGCTTCATGAATGTTCTGTTACAGTTCTATATTTGTATCATGTTTCAAATTGTCTTTCATTGTCTTGTGAATGAAGATAATTGAACTATTTAGCTACACACTGATTTCTTTTTACCTTTCCCTCCTATTTCCTGAAATACATTACAAGGTTAAGGTTTTGAAGTTTTAGAAATAATTTGATGTAACATTTGAATTGCTTAAGAGCTTGTCATAATTGTAAGCATATGCTAATATAAGTATTGGCAATCTTTTATTGAGTCAATTGCATATAAATTCTCATTAAAACGGTTTCCCTTACTATTTCAATTTTATCTTTTCTATTTCATTTTGGTCCTTTATATTTTTTTAAAAATCATTCGCAAATGTTTTGATGTGTACAGCTGGAACATTTTTGTAATGTATGAATTGTGAATGAAATCTATTTTTATGTCGACTGCTATCAAATGTTATAAAACTTAAATGTAATGGCAGCTTTGGTAGAAAATGCAATAAAAATATATTGAATTTTTGAAGATGTAGTTAATTCTGCGACTTACAGTGAAATAAAATTGGGTTAAATTTCAGTACCACACCCTGTGATCTGTTTACTGACAATTTTTTAAAATAATTAAACATTTTTAATAGACGAGGGCATATCGTTTACATATAACAGAAAGAGAATAGGACTTAAGATCGAACCTTGCAGGACCCCATGCTCAATTGGCAAAGAATTGGAAACATAAGTATGTAATGTGCCAGTATTGTATTTCTACTCTTTGAGTCCGATGTTTAAGGTACGAAGTCATCCAATCTAGGGCAATACCACGAATTCCATACGAAGGTAATTTTGAGAGCCAGATGTTGTGGTCAATAACGTCAAAAGCTTTCGAAAGATCTAAGAATATTCCAATGGGTACTTCATTTTGATCTATTGATGAAGCAACATCTTTGAGAAAAGAAAAAGTGGCAGTTTTTATCGATTTTTATTTACTAAAACCGTGTTGTGAATCTGAAAACGCTTTGTTTTTCCTGAGAAAAGTTTCCATTCATAAGTAGAAAAGCTTCTCTAATATTTTTAGAAAACTGACAAAAGAGAAATTGCCGGTAATTTTGAATATCATTTTTGTTCCCTTTTTTAAAAAGTGGCTTAATTTTTGCTGTTTTGAAAATATCTGGAAATATTCCTGTACACAAAGAAGCATTGAAAATGTGAGTTAACGGATGTATAAAGGCAGGCGCACAAGTTTTTAATAAACAATCCGGAAATTCATCCAAACCAGATGAATATTTATTTTTTAGTTTACTGACTATTCTGAGGATTTCTTTGGGAGAAGTTTCGGAAATAAACATCGTATCGGAAATTTTTTGGGAAGCGTAAGATGTTGAATTTTGTGGTTTTAGTCCCTTCGGGTCAATACATTTAAAGTGGTCCAGCACTGGTCCCTCGACCGTCTTGAAAAAAAATCCTATTTTGTACATAAATTTCCTTACGTTTTGGCTGTTCAAAACCATCTTTAACTTTTTTTATTGTACCTGGTTTACAAATGGCGGCCATTTTTGTTTCGCGCCGTGCGCCATTTTTCGCGTTCGCAGACATTTACTCTTTCCTACGTTACTCAGCTCTAGGTTGTTCTAACATTCTAGAATAAAAAGCATTTGATTCAGCATACTCTGGCCTGCAAATCGAAATATTATTTACCTATTTTCTATGTTTTTATTTGGGAAATATTTGCAACCAAATCTATGAAACGCAATTGAACGAAATTCGATTTTTAGAGAGTAATTTTTCAAAGAAAGAATAGAATCTAGGCCTTAATTTTTTCTGTGCTTTTACACACAACAGTATAATTACTTTTTGTAAAATAGCATTGGTATATAACGTACCCCTTAAAAATTAGATCCTCTTGAAAAGTGGAATTTTGGATTTTTTCCCAACTTTGAACTGTAATATCTCTGTTGAGGGGCCAGACAAAAATCTGAAAATTGCACACATGCTAGACCGCTAACATACCAAACTTCAGTAAAAATTAGAATTTTTAGATTTGACTCGAAGTATTTTCAAAAAAATTGAAAACTTACGAAAAAAAGGCTTCATTTCCTCATTGAGGATACTTCGTGCCAAGTAGTAATCACATTATTTTGAAGCTATTTTAAACTAAAATCTACATTGATTTAATACAATTAATTATTCTTAATAATTAATGTATATAAAAGTGGCCTAATATATAATTTTCAATATTACGTATACTCTAAAACAAACTTACAAATTGACATCTACGTCCGTAATTGAAAATATGGTTATCTTGATTTTGAAAGCTGAACGCTTAAAACAAAAATTATTTATAAAATACAACAAATAAATAAATTCAGCGTTTTGTTTATGTTTTCGAGTTTAAATTCGTCTATTAAAAATGGAAGAACGGTCCTGTTTGCCAATGACACGAATGTTCTTTGCAAAAAAGAAGCAGTAAATAGTACGATTTCAGAAGTTTCAAATTGGTTTAATAATTACAAATTAATTGTTAACGAAAGAAAAACTGTTTCAGTGCATTTTTGCATTTCATATCGGAAATCGTATGTTCCATTGAAAATGAACAATATGCAATTAGCTGATGTTGAAGCAACACAATTTTTAGGTCTTTCAATTCAATCAAACCTCAAATGGAATGTACATATCACAGAATTAAACACTAAATTAAGTTCGTTATGTTATGCATTCAGAATTCTTTCAAATTGTCAGCCTTCATGCAGTTCGTTGCGTTTATTTTGCAAATGTACATTCCCACCTGACATATGGCATAATATTCTGGGGAAGCTCATCCTGTAGTATTCTGACCTTCAGATTGCAAAAGAAAATTATTCGACTCATGAAAAAATGCCTTCCACGTGATCCCTGCAAGCCTGTTTTCATTGAGCTGGGAATCTTACCATTGTCTTGTCTATTTATTTACGAATCTGTAATATTTGTCTGTAATAAATGACCTACTTAACGGAGGGAACATATTTTCATGCAATATTGATATTTATAATTACAACACACGCCGTAGAAATCACGTGCATCAAGTGTCAGTATCAACAGCTCAGTACAAGAAATCAACATACAATATATACATATACGTTATATACATATGTTATATACATATATACATGTACGTTACTTTACAACGCATTGCCAGATGACATTAAACAATCAAAGTCAGTACACACATTAAAGTTAAAAGTAAAATCTTTTCTGCTGCAAAACTATTTCTATACAGTTAGAGACTATACTGATTGTCAAAAAGAAAAATAATGTTTATTGTAACAAAACAATGATATATAATGAATTAGTTTACGTTTGCATTGTATACATTAAAAAAATTATTTAATACGCCTGTAACAAGTAATGTACTTCAGCTTCAATGACCCCCATCTCGATCAGGTTTTTGTCCAGTTTCCCTGATCCATTGAGCAAATGTTGAAATGGCCCCTTGTTTTGCTTCTGGACGTAAATGTAGCTTCACTGTGCGCACGTTTTGTTGAGCACTCCTTTTGCTTGAAGTTCATTTACCGTTGAAATTGATTTCCTATAACTCGAGAACAAATATTTTTATATTTCTAAAATAATTATTTTCTAAATTCATTTTTTCGTTTTCTATTTTTGTTCTTTTTTAAATTCTGGGCCTCAAGAAAGGTGCGCAGATAAATCTATTTCCCCACACGTCATATACAGTTTTTACTGTTTTTTTTTTTTGGACAAATAAATAAATGCCTTTCGAGGGGTGCTGAATGACTGCTGTACATTGGGATTCCTTTCATGCTCTGATCCCACCGATTCACCGCTTGAGGAACTGTGTCGAATGCTTTAGAGATATCAAGCACAAAATCAACACCACCTCCTGCTTTTTACTTTCCCATATACGTACGTATATACGGAGTAATATACGGAGTATAGGGAAAGTTATGTAATGCTGAGGAAAATCGATTTCGAGATTTTAACGGAAATACACGTTTTGGGGTCCCCTGATACCGAAAAAGGTGTTTTTTTTCTAAACGTCCGTCTGTGAACAACACCAGCGCTTAAACCATAAGTGCAATTTCTCCCAAAATGAATATTTCCCTGTCAATCTGCGTCCACTCGAGGTGCCGCAACTTTGAAAAACTTTCTTCAAAATTTGGGGGTACTTTACATGAAGCCTCCCAGTCATTTTCAAAATGTTCTCAAAAACAGCTCCAAATGTTTTCTTTAAATTTCTTGTAAGAATAAAGTAAAATACACTTATTACGGTGGCACAGGTTTCATTTTCAAAAATACAAAAGCAAGATTTTCTCAAAAACAGCTCCAAATCTTTTCTTTAAACTTTTGGTAGGTCAAAAAATGTATACGTCAAAATAATGTATAGGTCAAACAAATGTACTTTCGCCGGCGATAGATGGCAGCTGGTTTCCTCCGTGAAATGTATTTATCAAAAATTCATCTTCAAATAAGGTCATGCTTGAAAATACGAGCAGTTTTTCTATAATTTCGTGACAAACATAATAGCCCGCTGCAAATTTTCTGTGCTTCAGACAGCCGGATGCGTCGTAAATTAGAATTTGCAATTTTATGTATTATTTCTTTGTTCATTTTTACATTCGACCTTTTGTTATACATTTACACATTAATCTTTAAAGAAATTATTTATTTTCAAATATTGGAAGTAAAAATTGCTAGCTCAGTAAGGGAGTATCGACAATGCAGGGAATGCAAGAATTGAATTTCGTTTCGCTGTCACGAATTTCTGTGAAATACGCGTCATTATTGGGACTTGATATAGCTGTATGATATCAGGCTTCTTTTCCCAATACAAATTTACAAAGCTTTTGTATTACATTGTTATGCAGTTGTAGAATTCACATAGTTTTGACAACACTGCGATGGAAACAGTGAGTTGTTCGCTTCTTGGTTGAATTTGACGTTTTCAAAAAATAGCTAAGATGTTAGAAGGGCAGAAAGTGCAACATTTCAATCCTACGTAGCTGTTTCCATCAATACGGGAAAGTATGTGCTGTTGAGCACCACTAGTTTGCCATGGAGATCGATCTTGATGCTCTATAAAGAAGATATTGTGGGACATTAGCTAGACTTTCTAAAGGATATGTTTCCATTTTTCTTTTGGATATTAATTCTTCCAAATGCCATTTCTGAGGGTAAATGGTTCAGTCTTCTCAATCTGAATACATCTTACTGTCAGCCAGTTAACTAATTCACCTTCGACACTTTTTTTTCGTGTTGGTCATACACTTTTCTATGTTTATTGTCGCATGGAAGTCTTCATGGTTCATTTCTGTGAGGAAATACTTGTTTTGTTTTCCTGTAACCAAGAATGATAACATACCAATCCCTTAGAAGAAAGAAGTGGCTACTAATATTTGCTCTTTTTTCAATAAAGGAAAAATATGGATTATTCGGAAGGTAACTGTATCCTGGTACTCGGAAATTTAAGTCAATACTTTCAGTGTTACCACTCTTATTTTGTAGATATTTAATAAAAGAGAGAACAAATTTGTGTAGTGGCGGTTAAAACATAAGTACGCCCACCGCCACTCATACCCTCGGCGGCGCCACGTCACCGCGGGAAGGCGCGCCACGGCAGCGCCGGGGCGGTGGCTGCGGCGGGGATGGAGGGGCAGCGCACACCCCTCTCCCCTCCCTCGCCCTCCCCGGGCGGGGACGGGGCTGGCTGCGGCCGGGCGGGCCGGCACTTCAGAGATTGCGTCCGCACCGGAAAGACTTAAATATCCAGATATACATTGTGTTCGACCCGGCTTGTTATTGGAATTTCTATTTGGTATTTGGACTTATATTCTGAACTGTGTAACGACCTGGCAGCTTTTTTGGAACTTCTTTTAGATTACGGCACCTTGGCAGTGAACACTGTACCGGTCACTTCAATTTGATGTTGCGATTTTGAACGCCGCATGAGTTAGAGTACATGACTCTTACGTTTGGCATTATTGCTATTTATAAAATACACAAACACTATAGTTGCAAAATACGAAACAGTTCACTTCACTTCAAAACAATTCGGTTAAACATCGACTGTCATGGAGCCAAGGTGTTAATCACACTGGCCACCGAAGCAACTGATAAAATGGTCATTTGCCAGAGCAGTTAGCACATTTTAACGGCAAACCATTTAAATGTGGATTTTGCCGTCTTGGCCACTGACAAAAATTTACTTGTGGAATACAACCGTGTTATTATTCAATTTTTTTAAAAACTTGCAGTGGCAGATTGGCTTCTGAACGCCTCAAATAATAGTCGTCGGAAACCTAAAAAGAATATTAGTAATGGCAACCAAATAATATCACATCTAATAACATTTACATCTAGTTTACAGATTGTTTGCGTTCTTTACAACTGAATGCTAACCATTACTTTGGTATTTTATTTATTTATTTATTTATTTATTTACGTCAAAAACAGTTAAAAACTGCGTATGACGAGCTATGGGGAGAAGTGAATTTTGTGCACGTTTTCATAATTCTGTGGTCTCTATCCTAAACCATATTCTAGTCGAATTTTGAATACAGAAAAGAGAGTTTTTTTCGAGTTTTGTTGACAAAATATTCGCTCCTATATAATAAAATATATTTTCAAAGGTAAATTAGCTATAAATTTCTGCCCTGAACCCTCATGTTCTTCATGAAAGAATAATACTTTTTGTCGCGATAATATGAAAAACGATAATTTGAATAACTATATTTCCCACTGAAATTCAGAAGACGTGCACAAATAATGAAGTTACATTTATGTCCAGAAGCAAAACAAGGGACCATCTCAGCATTTGCTCAAGGATCAGGGAAACTGGACGAAAAACCTGATCGAGATGGGGGCCATCAACCCAGAAACTGTGGTACAATACTTGTTACAGGTTCTTTAGAATTATACAGTCCAAATGATAAATAATTACATTAACTATCATTGTTAAAATTAATTCTACTTTCCTTTTTGATGCTCGGAATAGTCTCGAATTGTATAGAAACAGTTATGCAGCAGAAAAGATTTTACTTGGGACTTAAACTTTTCTATGGAATTTAATCGTTTAATGTCTTCTGGCAAAGTGTTGTAGAGTAATGTACATGAATTGTATGTGAATTTTTTGTAGTGAGCTGTTGATACTGCCACCTGGTGAATATGATTACTACGTCGTGTGTTATACTTATAGACATCGGCGTTTGCTGAAAATATATTCTCGTCCTTAAGTAAGTCATTTTTGACAAAAACTACTGATTCGTAAATCAGGAGACAAGGTAATGGTAAAATTCCTAGATTAATAAAGAGTGACTTACAAGAATCACGTGGGTTGGATTTGCTTATTATTCGTACAATTCTTTTTTGTAATCTGAAAGTCTGTGAACTATAAGATGTGTTTCCCCAAAATATTATGCCATATCTCAGGCGGGAGTGAACATTGGCAAAATATACACAACGAGCTGTATGAAGGCTGACGGAATTTGAAAGAATTCTGAACGCGTAGCATAATGAGCTTAATTTTGTGTTCAATTCATTTAAGTGGGCATTCCATTTGAGGTTTGACTGAATTGATAGACCTAAAAATTTTGTTACATTAACATCAGTCAATGGCACACCGTTCATTTTCAATGGAGTACAGAATTTTTTATTTGATATGGAAAACTGCATTGAAACTGTTTTATTTTCATTTACTTTTAATTTGTTATTACGGAACCAATTTGAAACGTCTGATATTGTACTATTTACGGTTTCTTTGTTGCAAAGAATATTTGTATCATCCGCAAAGAGAACTGCTCTTCCGTTTCGAATCGCTAAGGGCATGTCATTTACGTATAATAGGAAGAGAATAGGGCCTAAAATCGATCCTTGCGGGACTCCACGTACAATTGGCAAAGAACCGGAAAGGTGTGTACATAAAGTTCCATCATTCCAGTAAGGTATTTCTACTCTCTGAGATCGTTGTTTAAGGTACGAACATAGCCAATCTAGAGCAATACCACGGATTCCATACGAAGGTAATTTTGAAAGTAAAATGTTATGATCAATGACGTCAAAAGCTTTTGAAAGATCTAAAAATATTCCAATAGTTGCTTCGTTTTGATCCAATGATGAGGCAACATCCTTAAGAAAAGAAAAAATGGCTGTTTCCGTAGATTTTGATTTCCGGAATCCATGTTGGCAATTTGAAAACGCGTCGTGTTTATTCAGAAAAGTTTCCATTCGCACATAAAAAAGTCTCTCTAATATTTTTGAAAAAACTGACAAAAGAGAAATTGGCCGATAATTTTGAACTTCATTTTTGTTGCCTTTTTTGAAGAGCGGCTTAATCTTAGCTGTTTTAAAAATATCTGGAAAAATTCCGGTGCATAAGGATGCATTAAATATGTGAGTTAACGGGTGTATAATGGCTGGCGCGCACGTCTTTAACAAACAATCCGGAAATTCATCTAAACCGGCCGAATATTTATTTTTTAATTTACCGATTATTTTGAGAATTTCATAGGAAGAGGTTTCGGAAACGAACATAGTGTCTAAGACTTTTAGGGAAACGTCAGATGTTGAATTTTGTGGCTGAAAACCCTTAGTGAGATCGACAGCAATTCTCGAAAAGTATTGGTTAAAGAGACTAGCCACTGTTGCCGGATCGTTCACATCTCTATCGTTATCTTTTAAAACAACATTCTCTATAAGGTTTCTAGTTGGTTTGGTCGCATTTTTTACTATATCCCACATTGATTTTGTTTTGTTATTTGAGTTCAAAATATCCTGATCGTGTTTCATGATTTTAGCCTGCCTTATGACTTTTCTTAACAATGATTTGTATTTTTTAAAGTACAGGAGGAAATCTTGAGATACGTTATGATGCTTAGAAATGAAAGAAAGAACTCGTTTGATTTTACATGATGTTCTAATCCCTTGTGTTATCCAAGAATTGTTTTTGCGTGAAATATTTAATTTTCTTTTCTGAAGAGGAAAGCAAGTGTTAAAATAAAATGAAAGCGTTGAAAAAAAAGAATAATATTTATCGTTTGTATCAATAGTATTATAAACTGCGTCCCATGACTCCTGCAGCAAGTAATCAATGAATAATTTTATTTTACTTTTAGAAAACACTCTACTCATACGTGTATTATTTATTGTGTCATTGTTCGCATTTCGTATAATGGTAAGAATTTGTGCATCGTGGTCACTGTATCCTAAATCTTTTGTTTCAATTTCATGTCGAATAGTGGTTTTGTTAATTATAATTTGATCGATTGCCTTCTTTGAATTTACTGTGATCCGTGTAGGTACTTTTATTGTAATATCTAAATTGAAGGAATTAATTAAGTTAAGAAACTGCTCTTTCTCGCAAGATTCGACCAGAAAATCAATGTTAAAATCTCCACATACAACAATGGATTCAAAAGAGCGATTGATGACTTTGATAAGTGTTATCTCTAGTTTTTCTAAGAACAAAATGTAATCTGCAGCTCTCTTTGTTGGAGGCCTGTAGATGCAAAGCAATATCATTTTTAGCACAGGAAGATGTACAACAGAAATTTCAAAAACATTTTCAACGGCATACTCATTGAATTCCGTCAAGGAGATAGAATCAATATTATTTTAACGTAAATACAAGAACCTCCATATGCCGGACTTTTATGAGATTCTCTTTTTCTACAATAATAGCCTGCGAGGTAAAAGTTTGGAATTTGGAAAATGCTAAGTTCATTAGGAGATAACCAATGTTCTGTAAAGCAAAGAACATCCATTTGATTTAAATCGCTCTGTAGAGCTGCCCCGATAAACTCAGTTTTATTTGAAAGGGATTGAACATTATGGTGCAATATCTTTATTTTTTGCAAGTACTTACACGAATGTTTTTCTGCTGCATCTGACTGTAGTTGCTATATATTTACTCCATTTTTACCTCGAGTGCGTGGTCGAAGGTTGTAATGTGTCCCAGCAGTCACAGGTTGTGAGGAAATAGAGGCGTCATTGGTAGTGGGAATGGAAGAAACGGGAGTAGGTTCACAGGAGGGGGTAAGAGGGTTCAGAATAAGGGTGGAGGGTGGGGAACGTAAGGAAGGTGAAAGGGATGGATTTTTGGCAGGAGGCTGCGTAGGACTGGAGTTGATGATGTATTGTGCAAGCTTTTCACCGACTGCATGTTTTCCAGCAAGGTTCATGTGGAGACCGTGCCGGGTGAAGTGTTTTACTGAGAGGAAATTCATTTCAAAAAGTGTTACATCTGTTTCTCTCAGTTGCAGTTTTAGTTGTTGGTTTGCGTGCTTAATCTCGCTGCAGAGTGTTGGCCTGTTGTACCAGAAGGGCAGAGTCGAGACTACAATGTTAGTATTTTGGGCGGCACATTGTAATTTGTTTACATGTTGCTCAGGTGTAAAGTTACCGCCCAAATTAATGTCATTCTGCCCTCCGATAATAAAGACTGTGTCCTGATTGGTCATTGTCTTCGTGTGAGTGTCCAACTCTGCAGTCACGTCTGCAAACCTCCCGTTAGGTTTAAAAATAGACGAGACTGAGTAGTTGGGGGGTAACTTCCTACTGAGAATGGAGGAAAGATGGCGACCATGGCTGTCAGCTAAAATAAGTACCTGTTTTTTAGGCTCAGTAGGAATGGCTTTGTTTTCAAGTGGGCTAGGATGCGAAGCTTTACGTGTTTTGGTTTTGACACGCTTCCTAGCCTGTTTGCGTTGGTTTGTGCATGTATTTGTCGATGGAAGGGAAGGGTTGTGAGGATCAGGAAGGCGAGGAAAATCTGTTTCATAATCTAAAACACTAAATCTGTTTTGAATTGCGACTGGATGTGGTGTCTGTGTCTTATGTGCAGTCACGGGTGAACGGTTGGGGAAATTCGCAGTGTTGCCTACTTGTGCCCAACCGTCATTGTAGAGAACGACCTCTTCCAGCCTTCGGATATGTTTATCTAAATTACTGTTTTCGTTGACAGAGACGATTGTAAGCATCGGTAATCCTCACCTCGAGATTCATTGAAGGGGAAACATGACTGAATTTTGCAACTCTCAGACTAGCAGTTGAATTATGACGTATGGAATTTCTACCATAAAACTATCGTATTGCTAAGTAATACAAACAAAACATTTTTATATTTGGTCCATTAGTTTTTGAGATATTTATAATTATTGATATTTTCGACAAATCTTGCTGCTTTTTATTGTCATACATGTGATTATGTTGCTAGATTTTTTTAAAATTTGATCAAATGAAAAATTCCATTCAGAAAGGTATTTTCATTTTTTAAACCAAAAATGATGGACTTGTTTTTTTATCTACATAAAAACCAGCATGATTTTAGGTTGTTACATATTTTTACACTTGTAAACCAAATTTCAATGCAATAGGATGAACATTTTTACGCAAGGAACATTTTATATCCAGAAAAATGCTGAAAAAAGAAATGTGAGAAAACTTCTAGAACGTCGTTTCTCCGTTATTTTTTTATCTTCGTGGAGATTCGTGTCTCTTCGTTATCACAATTCACTAATTTGTAAGTAATGCGTTATCACAATTCACTAATTTGTAAGTAGGATGTAACACACGTACAATCGGGATGTAATTTATCCAAAATAATCAGAAAACTACTAAAAATGAACTTATAATCAAAACACACTGCCACAAAATAGAAAACTTTGCATTTAAAAATGGCTCCTGTGACATCATTGGGATTTAAATATGCAAAAAAAAGTTGTGAAGAAGGAGGATTGTGGATTTTTAAAAATCGACATTTTCTTAAATTTTCACCAAAAACTCAGTCATGTCTCCCCTTAACTTGTAAGAAAGTCTGTAGGTAGACGTTCACCGCAGCCAACCTAACGAAAAACGATTGCCACGATTTTCAGCACTTCAAAGCATTGCAGTTATAACGTTGAGATCACTGGCAAAAACCCACCGCAAAGATCTTGTAACTAGTGTAGTTATAAGGTCTTCGACCCACCGTTTAATTATCGCTCAAGAAAACGTGTACTGGGTCACGGTGTAAGATATTGTAACACCCCGCACACTCTCCCATCGAGCTCGGCGGGATGGACCTCAGGGGTGGTCCGACTCACCTTTAGATTTCTGTCGGCGACATGTTGCCTCATACGCCCGGCTGAAAGTTGGGCAGGACGCATGCGTGACTGGGCATTTTCTAGCATTAGGCATTGAAATACTCTTTCTGATTTACTGAATTTAATTAAAGAAGTTAATTAAAGGGGTGAAGCCTTCTACAATTAATTACAATATCTTAACCTAACTTACAACTAACTCAGCTTAAAGGCCGACCCTTCTGGGTCATTGTCCGGGCGTTCCACCTCTCCAGGCGCGGTATCGGCCCGTGAGTCGCCGACGGAAAACGGCAGCGGTGTAAGCGGTGCGCGGGGGCTGGCGCGCGGCTGGCGTTCCCCGTTCACCGGGTCGGACGGGCGGCTGGCGATGGGCTCCTGCGGGCGTTGGCGGCGGCGGCGGCGAGGTAGCGCCGCCCTGATGCGGCGATAACGACCGCGTCCTTTAGCGGCGGCCGGCTCTCAGGCCAAGTCCGGACACTCCTTCGTCCATTCGGCCCCCACACTCCTACAGCGTTCTGACTCTCCCTTCAGGCGACACATGAGCGGGTGGCGAAGTGACGACGATGCGTTGCCGGCGGCGGTCTGGCGCCTCGCGGCGATGGCGTGGCCTCTCTCCCACCGGAAAGCTCAACCTCTCGCTGGCGCCGTCATCATCAGAACGGCCGAACCTCTCGCTGTCGTCGCCCACATCAGAATGGCCGAACCTCACCCACGCATCTACCTCCCTCGATCGCGAGATCACGTGTCTCGCCCCCGCCTAGTTCTTGTCTATTGGCGCAGCCGAATCGCGCGATACGTGCCGGCCAATTGCGGTGGTGGCAGCGACGGTTGAAAATCGGCTTCGAGGGGGCGATACTACGTCATGGCAATTCCCAGAAGACGCGGGATGTGCACTGACACTCCCTTGGCGCGGTTTCGGGATTTTCTCCGGTCCCAAAAGGCAGCCGCGTCCGGTCGCGGCCTGCCTGCACCCTCTGGCCGGTCAGGTAGCGAAAAAGTGCGCGTTTCTTGACATCAGACTTTCCAGTACTCCCAGTTAAATAAAATATTATTTTCGCACACGCCGAAATCGTTACGTGCGCGACCGTCCCATTACAATATATAGGTGTGTCAACTAGCCGCCTTTTGGGCAAAATTTTTGAAGCCAGTTTGAGGCTAGTTCCTCGCTTATCCGCACGATCGGATTGGGCATTGGCGATGGTGTCTCGCGCATTTAGTATTTTCTGGTGTTTTCGTTGCAAGAAAGCTATAACCGTCACTGAATACACATAATTGAGGAACCGCTACTGTAAATGTATCGCGATCTTTTAAGACCGATTATACAGGCTGACAGGGGTGTTAATATTTTTGAAATGTTTTGTAGCGAGAGCCATACACATTTGCAATTATAAGATTTAAGTACCAAAGAATGAGGATTTTTCATTTAAAAACAGGAGTAGGAGTTATAACAACAAAATTAATAGGGATTACATTTACGAAAATAACTTAAACTGTGATTTGACATTCATGTTGCTCAGCAGTTCTTTGCATCACTGACCCTCATTGAAAAACAATTTCAGTGTCAATTATAATTTTCTAGTAATATTTTACAAATTAAGAAATGTAGTTTATTATAATTCAACACAATTATTTATTTCAATGTTAATAATATTCAATTTGTATATATTATTTTCTGAAAAAAATTACAATTTTATGACTCACAATTCTCAAAATCACATAACCTACTTACAAGCAGTATACATAGTATATACATGTATGTATACACAGTATACATACATAGTACAGTTTACATACATTGTTAATTTCCTAAATATGTAAATAAATGTTACATAAGTAACTTATATATACATTTATTGCAGGATTATCATTATTAACATTCATTTGCCTGTACTTAAATTTCGAAATGTTGTTAGATATGTGCAAAACATTAATTGTAAAATTGCTTTGAGCCTTTGACTATGAATTTATGAAGAAAAAGTAATTTACTTTAGAGAAACACCTTATGTTATTCTTGTAACTTTTCATGATATCTGGTGACAGGCAGAATATCTTAATTTCTGCTTGTGTAGGTCTTTTCTCACACAGAGTTATGATTGACTTATTGTCTATTTGTAGTGCTACAGTGGTGAATAGAAGTGACACATGTTGTGTTTCAATTGAAAATATCATGGTTCTGAGTGTTGATAAACATCAGAAGGTAAAAATTTTAAATTATTGAAAGTATTTTTATGCAAAACTCATGACCCAATTTGTGCTATAGTTGTGATACATTGTTTTCTGTAGTTTTAATATTTATTTCACCTGAAATTTACTTGCATTTTCTCACAATTCTAAATTTTACTGTGAAAAAGTACTATTCATGAAACGGTTTACGCGGTTCTCAGTTATCTGAATTGTGATCTCTGTATTAACTTCTATGAAAACCCAACAACCACTTCATTTCACTTCCCACCATGTTATCAATTGAAACGCAATGTGGCTTCAAGAACATAAAATTAATTTCAAGAACGAAGAATGAAGGTTTTTTTCTTAAAGGTACTTTTTAGAACCACTGCACAGAATATCACCACCATGAATAATCCATGTTCTTACTACAATATTTATGTACAGAACCTCTGTGCCTCTATTGAAATAATATCTGTTGCCTTTTTATAATCACATCATCAACAATATGTGCAAAAAACACATTCTCTGGTTCACATTTCACATTCATGTCCGATGATTTTAGAAGAAGACTAACCATTTGTTTATTCTCAAATATTTTTTCAAACATCAACAAGTTTGTCTGACACCTTTGTATACATTCAATTAATCTTCTTCATGAATTAAAGTTGCTTCCCTCAAAATTGTTTTCATAATCCATGATCATCCTCTGAACATTAAATAGTTTTAAAAATATATTTTTAATTCTTAGGTAGTAAATTACACTTCGTGAAGTTTGTAATTTCATACAATTAGAAAAAATCAATAATTAATATTGATTAAAAAATAGTACACAATAAGCAAGATACATATTTACCATACCAATAAAGTTCAGAATGAGGATCACAGTCGTCAGATACGTGACAGAACAGGCATGGTGTTCCAATGGCAGTCTCTGCGTCTTTGCCCAACAAAACCACTGTAAGTTCAACAAAATAAAACAATAATAAAAAATAATGAGATAAACAAATAAATTATTACATTTATTAATCTTAAAAACTACCATTTTAATTATAAAATGTTCTATCTTCTGGTATGGTCTGTAAATCATGTCCTCTACAAGTTACCTTATTAATTTTTTAATATTATTGAAAACTCATATCAAATGCATGTTTACGATTGTAAACATACCTAGAAACATCACCTGCAAATCTATTTGGTTTATCTTCAATTTTTAGTTTTTAGCATGCAAATTCTGCAATTTAATGTGCATTCTGCATTATATTCTTTCATTGCACAATTTAAGTCCTGGAATTTTTTTCCGAATTGGTGTATAAATAATGACTATACTAGTTTGGTTGTTTATTTTCACAATATTGATTGTATATGCTTTTACAATGATTGTGTATCTATTTGATAATTAACATGGTGATGTAATGTGAATAATTGGTATATGTACTTACCACATTTCGCATAACATTTTCATTGTTGAAATTCTTGACGCAATATAATCATTGTCATTTAATTTTCTCCTTTTCTGGGGAAATCTTCAACCTATTTCTTTTTAATATCTTGATTTTCGACTCACTTTGGAAACTTCTAAATTTACTTCATACTCCGGAATAAAGTTTTTACTACGAAGAGATCAGTTAAGTCTACTGTTCACTGCTATCAATCCGAGTTATCAAAAGCTATCTTGTCCTCAAAAAAATGCCCAAGTCGTTCGCAGCGCTAATATAGTGAGAGCTCTGAGAACTACCCTCACCAGTTTTAGTCTAGGAGTGAACACTCCTATATCTCTTTCACCGTGACTGGGTTCACCGTGACCGGGTCTTGATTGAACTTGTTCGTTTATGAACGACACATCCCGAACGACACATTCAAGATGCAGCAGAGCTAATGCGGGAAGCCCTTAAAATCCTGAGAAGCTTGCTTGTTAATCATATTCACATATTTGGTTCTGTGCTTCATTAGTTTGAGTGTGACAATTGAAAAATATATTAAGTGCAGGGCGCTAGTTTTTAATTATTGACATTCATACATTATTTAATAGATTTGACAGTTGTGCCGTAGGTCGTGCTTTGTTGAGCATTGCTTGAATTTTACTAGTATTGACAATGTCGCTACCTCGTGTGAAATCTAGGCAATCAGCTAACCCAACAGATCAAGTTACATTAACTACAAATGAGAAAATTTTGCGTGAATGTCATTCACTATACATAGACCCTGAGAAAGGTATTGTACACTTCATTGATTCATTGCCTTAAACTTGTATTTGTTACTTTAAAGTGAATATTAAAAATGTCATTATAATAAAATAAAATATTATATAAAATTAGATTTAAAAAGAAGCAAAGAAAATCATTGCTGTCAAATCTTTTCTTAACAATAAAGTAAATAGTCGCATTCTTATTTTTAATTTTAAACGATGTTCCAGGTCTTATCAAAATAGCTGAACATTTTGGATTAAAATTACTAGCACCAAGAAAGAAAATAGTTGTTCTGCTTATTGGCAATCATTCAGCTGGAAAATCATCGTTTATAAATTGGTAAGTAGTTTTTGGAGACAGGAATGCCCAATAGGAAGATTTCTAATATTATTCACATTTAGAATCATAAGTAGTAGTTCATAATCACACATTATCCCTAATGGATGTAGAGTGCTGGTAGAGACTTCATTTGTCTTTTCCTCCTGACATATCATTTATTTTTTTGTCTTGACATGTTCCATGATTATATCAGTAGGAGTTTTCTAGCATTGATTGTTGTAATAATGTTATAATTCTGCCACTTTCCTTTCTATCTGGTTCCTTTTACCATTCCATGAATTTTTTTTCTAGGGATCCAGTCTCATAAAATGAATTCAAAATATTTCAACGTAGCTATCTGAGCTTCTAGGAAGACATGAATTAATTTTTTTCAATATTTGTACAAATGTTGTTTTCTCATTTCCCTTTTATAATTTTCCTCTTTACATTTGAAAAGTACACCTTCCTTTCTCCTCCTTCCTAGTGTCCATTTCACAACTATGAGAAGTACTTATATAGTTAACTTGATTTTACTAGCTTGATGAGGTGTCAGATATAAACCACCAAGATGTAAGAAGTGAACATTTAGGGGTGTTAATTGGGTTTCTAATGTTGACAATAAATGAGGACAATCTGTGAGCTATAAATTGAACTATTTGAGTATGCAACAGCGTGGATGTCAAATTACAGAAGCCAAAAATTATAGCAACAAAAACTTTGGTTTCATCCTTTGTATACCCTTCAGTTAAATTTACTTTGATTTGAATTATTTTCATCAAAGAACAGTCCATGACATATAGGGGTGAGTCCATGACATATGTGTGTGCACATTTTCTTGAGCTCCAGAATCTCTTCCCCGCCTTTTAAAAATAAATAAATAGATGAATGGAAAAACAGTAAAAGTCCAAAATTGGTCATTGTCTTTTTTTACAGAAATTAGTGGAGAAGGCATGGAATTACATGTTGAATCTGAAAACAGTTCAACATGCAGTCATTTGACTTCAGATTAGGCAACTCTTGCTTTTTGATGAGTGAAAGAACAGTTCTGCATATGTATGCTTTTTCACTCAGATTTCAGAGTCTGGTGACTTGGGCTTCTCGCTGCAGATGCTTCACATCTGTTATTTGCCAGTGGTACGGGGCTGATGTAATTTACTTGTTTTGTTACTAATCAAGAGTGTGCCGGTAATGGACCGAAGAGTGAGAGATGAGGGGAACAGTGAAGTGCCAGTCATTTTCGTTATTTTGTATTGAAAGAATGAGTTCATAATCAAGTTTGTGAACAAGCAACCACAAGCTTAAATGAAATGTCATACTTTCAGGTTCAACAACTGACAGGAATTCTTTTGTCAGGTCTGTCTTCAAAAGATAGAAGAGGAATGCTTCGTAACTGACATCATGCTATCAAGTTCAAAAATCTTGTTAAGATATAAGATCGCACAGAATCCTTTCCAAAGAGTATTGCATACTACTCATTAGATTTTGTGAAGTATATACTGAGTGAATTGAATGTCAAAACACAGCCTGTACACAAAAAATGTCTCAGAAAGGAACATATGATTATATATGAGGTCTACTTGAAGTTTCAATTAGAATATTGAAGACCTCAAGTTACATTACTTATATCCACTCATACACCAATAAAATATGGTATTTTTGTGGTACATTGTTGTTTTGCCAGAAATTTGTTTGGTAAATCTTCATTGAGATGAAAAACCATACAAGTCCACAATTTTTGTTTTAATTATATCACATTATTAATAAAGTTTTTATAGCAATTATTCCTCAGAACATTTTGTTCTCAGAACTTGGTACAACATTTCTGAAATAAGAAAATAACTTGAATTATCTCAAAATAATATTTCTGGACCAAAGTTGTTTCTCCAATCATCCATTCAAATAGCAACATGTTTAGCAGCATTTGAAAATTAGACATTTTCACTCCTGAGTTGTTGAAAATTTATTTGCCTAAGCTAATGAATTACAGATTTAATTTTTTATTATTGCTAAGAAAATAGTAGCCCATACCGTGCCTCTGCTCCTACTACCAGTAGTAAAAGGAGAACTCAATAAAACGTGTGCATAGTAAAGTTACATGTATGTTGAGAAGCAAAACAAGGGACCATCTCAGCATTTGCTCATTGGATCAGGGAAACTGGACAAAAAACTGATCAAGGTGGTGGTTGTTAACCCAGAAGATGAATACTTTATTCGTTACAGGTATATCTTTTAAAAATTGTACAATAAAAATTTAAACTAATGCATTGTTGTATACCATTATTATATCATCTAGGATCATTCTTTAAATAAGTATAATTTTCTTTTTTGATGGTTGGTATAGTCTCTAATTGTTCAGAAACAATATTATAGCAGAAAACATTACTTTCTGCTTAAACCTAATTGGCTAATCGTGTTGAATTCCATTTTTGGTGCCTTTTTTAAAAAGTGGCTTAATTTTTGCTGTTTTGGAAATATATGAAAATATTCCTGTGCATAAAGAAGCATTAAAAATGTGAATTAATAGGTATGTAAACAGAGGTGCAGAAGTTTTTAATAAAGTACAGAAATTTATCTAAACCAGCCAAATATTTATTTTTTAGTTTACACCACCAACTATTCCAAAGATTGCACTGGAAGAAGTTTTTGAAACAAATATCATGTCAAAAATTTTTTGGGAAACTTAAGAAGTTGAATTTTGTGGTTTAAGTTCCTTTGTGAGATCAACTGCAATTTTTGAAAAATGTTCGTTGAAGAGATTTACAACTGTGCAATACATGTGCTTTAAATAATTTCAAGTAAAGTTTCACGAGAACTCAACCATTTTCTGTAAGAACTAGCTCAAAATTCTGCATTTTCAGAAACTCTCTCAAACGCCACTTTCTCGTAAATGGCTCCAAAGTTTTTCTTCAAACTTTTTGAATGGATAGTGCTAATTGCACCCTTTAACATGATATTAAGTTTATTTTTAGGTATTTTTTTGTTTTTTTTCAAAAATCACACAAATGTAATTTTTTTGAAAGATTTCTCTCATCAACATGGTTTAGTTCCTGGCAGATCAATTACAACGGATCTGCTGACCTCTCTCCACTATTGGACTGATGCTCTCAACAACGGACTTCCAACTGATATAATCTACTTAGATTTCTCAAAGGTGTTCGATTAAGTTCCTCATCGCAGGTTACTTCACAAACTCGAGCTTAGAATTAGAGGCAAAATTCTTCAGTGGATCAAATCTTTCTTACAAGACCACAGTTACCAAGTGAAAATCCATTCTCAAAAATCTTCTGTCAAAAGGATTACAAGTGGGGTTCCACAGGGCTCCCTCCGTTCTGTGTCCTATTCTATTTATACCGTACACTAATGATCTCCCTATCAACAAGGCCTCCAATTTCATAATGTATGCAGATGATACCAAACTTTACTCTAACCCTTTAACTCATTATCGTCAGTTACAAGACTGGTTCACTACATGGATGATACCATTGAATGAGTCAAAGTGCACTGTATTGCACATAGGAAAAAATAATCCAAAATCACCATACTACCTTGGATCTACTATGCTAACAATCTCGAAAGTCACGAAGGATCTTGGAATCATGGTCAGTGATGACTTGAAATGGGAAACCCATATCTCTTATATAGTAAAGAAAGCAAATAAGGCCATATATACTCATAGAAAAGCTTTTAACTTGCTCAGAGCGGAATATTTCACCTTTCTTTACAATACGTATACCCTTCCGATAATAGAATTTAGGATACCCATCAATCTCAAACATCTCCCGTATGAAGAAAGACTTGACAGATTGAAATTAGCCTCACTCAGCAAGAGAAGAGTTCATGCCGACATCATCAAAACCTACAAAATCATTAATGGTATATTAAAACACCTATCTGGAAGACATATACCTTTTTTCTGTCAACACGCATCTTAGAGGACACTATGAAGCTGATGAAGTCTATACACAACCTGGTTCAACACAAAAGCTTACTGAGAAATAGAATAGTAGACGTGTGGAATCTCCTTCCTGAACCTGTTGTGACTGCATCCTCACTCAATGCTTTCAAAGAGCTCTACAATTGCTTTGTAAATAGATGAACTCTATATATTTCATTCTATCTCAACTATGTTAAAGCCTCTACGTTTTTGCTTTGTGAATAGATAACTTAACTTTATTATTTCTCTATAGGTCAACTCTATGTATTTTGTGATACATTCGATTAATCATTATATATTATATCTGCGCCGAATCAGGTTACCATCAGTGATAATGTTGCCTGTATTAATTAAAAATAAATAAATATTATGCACATTTCCAGCAACATTATATTTGTGAGTGTAAGTGCTTCAAATGAAGTTTTTTGAAAACTCAAACATTTTCTGTGAAAAAAAGCTTCAAATTTTGCATTTTTAGTTATATTGTAATGCCATTTTCTTAAAAATGGTTACAACTTTTTAAAAGAAAATTGCCATTTAGGACAAAGTTTTTGAGTTCTTTAATATTCTAAATTTAATCTTTCCGTTCTACCATTAGGAAACTGAAAAATTGAGAAAATGTCAAAAAAATGTCTTGGGCGGCGATAGATGGCAGCTGGTTTTCTCAGTGAAATATATTTATCAAAATTATGTCTTTAAATAAGGTCGTGCTTAATTTTTTAAAAATACAAGTAGTTTTTCTGTAATTTCATGACAAACCTAATAGCCCGCTCAAATTTACAGCGCTCAGACAGCCGGATGGATGGTAAATTAGAATTTGCGATTTTGTATATTATTTCATTGTTCATTTCTTACATTCGACCTTTTGTTATACATTTACACATTAATCTTTTAGAAATTATTTATTATGAAATATTTGAAATAAAAATTGCTAGCTCTTTAAGGGAGTATCGACAATGTAGGGAATGCAACAGTGGAATTCTGTTTTACTGTCGTGAATTAAGTGTCATTGTTGTGACTTGGTATAGCTGTATGGTATCAGGCTTCTTTTTCCAAAACAAATTTAGAAACCTTTTGTATTATATTTTTATGCAGTTGTAGAATTTACATGGTTTTGACAACACTGCGATGAAAACAGTAAGTTGTACACTTCTTGGTTGAATTGGACGTTTTCAAATAATAGCTAAGATGTTAGTAGCGCAGAAAGTGCAATATTTCAATCCTAAGTAATTGATTCTAATAAAACGGGAAAGTATGTGCTGTTGTTGCACTATTAGTTTTAATCGGAAAAGGATGGATACCATGGAGGCTCATAGACATGCTATCGTTGATTTCTGTAAGATATTTATTGATCACTTGAACAAAGAAATGGACATTATAGAGGCCAGCCTGAGCGTGTAAGAGAGCTGTTGACTGATGAACCAGTACCGTCACATATGAAGATGCTGCTGAATTGATTGTCTAAGATCTCAAGAATCATGGGAGGGTCAGATATCATAAAGCCCTCCAGTTTAACTAGGATACTAGGTGGAGCAGGTTTGATACTCAATTTGTAGAAGTTTTTTGGACCACAAGATAACCTGCTCGTTGTTCCACTTCATAACCTGCTCGGAAGTCAATTGCAGAGTTGACCTGGTTTCGCAACTGTTTGTAAGCAGCAAACGAAGTAGAGTTGTTCCTGTCTTTCACATATTTAATCCAATATTTCTTCAGCGCTCTCAGTTGTTGAATTGCAGGTGTCATCCACTGTTTGTTGTGTAGAACTCTCCTCCTCCGCTTGCAAATGAGGATTTGTAAGTCAGCAGTAGTGAGGATACTGTTTTCAAGTTCTTCCAGAGGTTGAGAGTGGTATGAAATGGTGAAGGAAGGTGAGCTGGATGGTGGGAGAGTGGTGGACGAAATCAGCTGTAAAATTTTTTTCGAAAGGATGTGCCTTGTGTGGATTACACAAGAATGGCAGTTGGACTGTTATGAAAAGACATGTGGTCTGATTTGGCTAAAGGTGTAAGGTGGAGGACTTCTGTAACCAGATTATCTGTTAGTGAGGATCAGATCAAGAGGAAATACCTGTTGAGTTCCTCAGTAATGAGTTGGTTTGATAATCAGTTGCTGGAGATTGGTGGTGCAATATAAATCTAGAAAATCGTTTTCATGTGGAGTGGTGGAACTGTTGGCCAGGAACTTCCAGTTAATGTTTGGGTTATTGAAGTCTCCAAGTACTAAAAGGTTAGACTCATCAGATGGTCGCAATAGTTTGTTGGTGAGGGTAGAGTTCTGTTGGTCAGATGCACTGGGAGGACAATAGACAGCTGCCAGCAAGATGGAAATGGTAGCAATAGAAACATTTAACCACAGAGATTCATCTTCTTCAGTATCTGAATTAAGAACGAGTTGTAGAGTGGCACGTACAAAGAGGTAATCCCAGTTTATCTTGTGTAGAAAAATAAGTCAGCCCCCAACCCCTCTTGTGAGAACAGTTTTTTTGAAAGACCTTGAAGCCCATAGGAAAACAGAGTCAGGGACATGTGGATTCAGCCATCTCTCAGTGAGCACAATAATATGGGAGGAGTATTTGGAAACATCTTGGAAGAATTAAGTAAGCTTAGATAGAATGGAGCCCACATTTGGGTAATAGAAGTGAAAGAACATTAGTTTTTTGAATGATGTCCTCGTGTGAATGCTACTTAACCTTCTGAGTACCAAGCTCGAGAATCCCACCATGTGGATCCCACCACATCCATTGCATTTCAAGAGTTATAAATGATAAGGATGAAGTTTTTAAAAGATAACTTAAGTCAGTTGTTAGAGAATAATGATTTATTTAAGTAAGATCTTTGTTATTATTAATTTAATATTTTCACTACATGTATGACAAACAAGTTTTGTAAAATTTTTGTGATGTCTTGAAAACACAAACTTGCACACTTTGTGCAATACGTTTCATTTTCTATCAACCTTTCAAGGACATAACTGACATTGGTTTTTCTGTGATGGCTGTATGGTAGCAATATGTATGTACTTCTTCTATTTCTTCTGGAATGAGATTTCATATAGCTTTTATTGGTCTTTTGAATAGGCCAGTGGGATTCTGTAAACATTGCTTGTCGTGTGGCGTGACTAATTCTTTCCCAAGGTCTGACAAAAATCCTCGCCTTTCATGTACAAAATTTATTTGGGGATTTTCATTTTTTCTCTCCTATATTATGTAAGCATTCAAAAATCCTTTGTCAACTATGTTGACAAACAAATCATAAAGCCACTTTCTTGTACTCTTTCTCACTGAATATTCATTGACCATTTTATCCAGTTTAGTTTCAGATGTTTCCAACATGCCATCACATTCACTCATTTTCTTCTAAACGTAAGATATCATCATGTTGAGTAACATTATTCATAATGAACGTTTTATGACTTTTTGAAATTTTTCCTACAAAGCAAATCGCAACCAGTATAAATTACTGTAGAGCACTTGATGATATGCATTCATCAGTCTTCATAATAAGCAAACAGTTTTGCAGAAAAAGTTTAAAGAAGTCCAATAATGATGCCAATGTAAGAAAATACAACTTTGACACTAATATTAATAGACCTCTAACTTTGACACTGACTATATGTTTTATTTGCTTTAGGGGTTGTCCATAAATAGCTACACTGTAGGGGCAGGGGAGGGTACGAGGCAGAGTTACACTGTATTACTAAGGGTGGGGGTGTTAGTTTAATGTTATGTATCATTGATATTAATTTTTTCTCTTTTTCAACATTTGCTGAAATAATTCCTTAGATTCAGTCTGCTACTAAAACATTAAAATATTTACTGTTTTTTTTTAAATACAAATAAATTAGTCATAATGTGTGAATTGTTACAATAAATAGAAATATTTTTTTCTCAATTTTTTGATTGAATCTGTAAGATTTTAAAGAAAATATTCATAACTGATCTACAGTACATTCCAGAATCCAGTTAAATTGGCGCAGTGGGACTGTCTTTGCAGTTTTGGTTGGACTGCAAACGGAACACTGCTCCTTTCACAATAAAGAGTATTCTCTTTTGTAAATATGGCCAAATGTTAAGGTTCTATTTCGCATTAGGGATTAATATTGCACGTGTTTAATATTTATGTGACTCGGATCCTTCTGAAATCTAGTCTAAAAGATGTAAATTTTGAAGCTTCCATTTAATTTTTCAATACCGGATTTGAGAGAGCCAGTATCAATAACAAACTACAGGTAAACTTCCTGCCCACATGTTTTCAAAGATTATTTCTATGCAACATTTAATAGTTTTTTTCTTGTGTTGTAAGAGGTATTGCCATAAAATGCCACTCTACCCAAACTAAAATTTAAACATGAATGTTAAATCATGATATAGAATTTGGAAAATGTTTACTCATCATTACCAAAATAGAAACTTTAAGTTAGTACAGTTGCCTAATGATTTCTTTTTCGTCTATAAGTGTTAAGCCCCTTGGTGAACCTGACGTTTTGACTTCAGTTTATTGATAATTTTTTTGTAAATTTTTAGTCATGTATCTTAAAGTGTTGCTTTGACCTTTACTTCAATAGTCTTTGTACATCATTTTTTGATTTATTGTAATGGCTGTCTTTTCTTGGCTTTCAGTTTGTATTGATTTGCTGCAACTTTATTAATTACTAATGCTCATGAAAAGGTCTCTGGTAGAATGGATTATTTTTTGTGGAATCGTTATAATTTGGCTTTCTTTGATATTGACTTAATTTTTAACGTTGCCATTGTTTTACTCAGAGAGTTCATGATAGAATTGAGTTCCATTAACTATTGTACTATTTGAACAATTTTTTTCTTTAATCATCTAATTTCATTTTTCTGTTTTTGCACATTGAATATTTGTTCTTTTCTATATCCCTTCTGTGCAGTGGCGCCCCCAGGAGAGGCTCATGATGTGTATTAGAAAATACGCTTTCCTCATTTCCTGTACTGATGGAAGTCATTCAGTGTTACATTATTTGTTGTTTGCATTATAAATATTAAATAAAGGGTAAATACATCTTCTATTCAGCTTAATTTAATTCAGCTTAAACATAAAGCAACTTCTTTATAAGAAAACATTAAGTCATTTGGACAACTATAATTCAAGCCCCCCTCCCCATTCAGGATAAATCCTGGGTGTATGTCGGCTGACAGATTACTGGTTTTCTACAATTTATGAGGCACCATTGGCACAAACTCTGCTACTGTTTTATAGAGGATTATTTTCCAGGAGTGAAAATAGGTTTAAGGTGAACAATATGGAATTTTGTAGATGTAGGAAGAAATCAGAAGGTGCAAATGCAAACTATGACACACATTGCTATCATATGTAACGCAAAATTGGTGTCTCCTAGGCCCTTAACGTTCTTTTTTGGGTCTCATTAGGGACCAGAATTTTTGTTTTCTGGGCAGTAATTTACAAAATGAGACTATTACGTTTTTGGCACTTTAGATTTTTTTTGACTCGGAAACCTGCAGAAAATTTGTTACTAAAATAAATATTATCCAGAATATCAAAATGAAATATTTGATATTCTTTGCAATCTGCCACATGGGTTCACGACGTTTTTGAGTTTGTTAAAGAGAATGCTTAGTTATTGCAAAATGTTTTGTTTAAAGTAAGTTTGAAACACACTATCATGAACAATTTTGTTTCTCAAAAATGACTCTATATGTTTTCTTGAAAGTTTTTGTATGGATAGAACACAATGCATTTAATCCAATGACATCATAGCCATTTTGATTAAAACTTTTGTTGTTTTCAAAAATTAATACATTGTTTTTTCCTTTCTTGAAACATCTCAAACATCATTCATGTTTTCATTGTAAATACCCTATATTTGTCAAACCTTTGAAATAATTGGAACATAAATTATGTTATTTTAATGACTCGTAGGAATGGTACAGTTTCAATTATTGACGATCACGTAATATGTGATTTATTTCGTTTCGCGTAAAAACACAATTCCAAATACATTATCTATCTACTCTAAAGACGTGTTCAATCATTAAATCTATTTAAAGCCGTTTAAAATTATTTACAGTGTAACAGGTTATAAAATGTATTGAATAATTTTTTTCACTACAACATTTCACAATGTGATGACATTCACACCGTAATCAGTTGTTATAACAGACAATCAAATTTATAGTATACTTGTATAATTTATTGCATTATAATTATATTTCCGTGAAATCAGAACAATATACAAATTTTGCATTTCAAATGAGGAAAAGTATGTCTTGTATCCCCTTGCTTGTGGGAATTATTGCATACATTTCTCATCTTAGCATTCATTCTTCCTTTCTTTTGAATAACGTTTGCTACTTCAGGTAATGTTTTATTAATTGCATGAATCCATTTGTGATGTCCTTAAATTTCTCTCAGAACACTGACAAATATTCCTTTGATAATTGGAATGTGGTTAATGATTTTTCGATCAGGAGGTACCCATATCTTAAAAATATCCCTATACTGGGAGTGGGTATTCATTGTGATGTTTTATTTTTCAAATTCACATAGTATTATTCAATTAATGATTGTAGGGTATGCTTGCTGGTTTATTTGCTAGAGTACCAATGCTTGTTCCTTACCGATATTAGTCTCACAAAAACCTACATCTACACTATGAATATTCTAGTTCTTTCTATTTATTGTTGTAATAAGTTTCTGTCAAAAATAGAAAAAATAGCCATCTGACTGATGTGAACTGTTAAATACTTGTAAAAATACAGTTTGCATTCAACAGAAATTATTTTCTAGAAAATTATAAAGCACTACCATGTTACAAAGTGGTCTTGTGAAATCACATAAGCTTTTGGACAAATTTCTTAAAAATGTCACTTCTTGTTCCTCCATTGAGATTTCCCAGATTTTCTTGAGTTTGTTTGTGAGAACAGGGTAACTGATGTCAGCTCATTTGTGATGTAAAACAGTACTAAGGTAAGTCAAGTCCCATTAAAGTACTGATTTTCATATGCTTAAAGTGAAATACCTCAGACACTAAAGTGCCACAATGTCATTTTGTGCAGATATTTTGGGTAGTCTAGAATGTTATTTTTAGTTACTTAATTTTCTTTTATTCAAATTGTATCGAAGTGCAAAAGAAAAACCCTTCCTGTTCCTGAACGTGTAAGCAAATTTACCTATATTGCTGAAAATACTTTTAAATTTGTTTTTACGTAATTATTGTGAAAAGAAAGTTTATATATTTTAATTTTTTTGTATATAAATCTTTCACTATCTTCAATAAAGCAATTTTTATTTTGAATTGAAAACAATTGAAGAGTGATTATATTGAAAAAATAATTTGTAAATTATATCTATTTGCACAATTATGTAAGTTACATGACCAAATGTACTTATAAAAGCTTGGACAAAGAAGCGTGAATAATGAATATTAGCCGAACCCTTGCGAAAACTCCGCACTTTGTAAATTGTTTTAAAACTGAGAATTGTTTCACAGTGCAACCCAACTTTGAATGGCCAGCTACTGATCAGTACTTTAAAGCAAGAGGAGCAGGCATGGTGTAGGAGTAATAATTCTAATGTTGCTAAGCATTGAAATTAAATTGAAAAAAAGTCAATTAGTCCCTTTATTTTTATTAGATCATGAAATATTATTTCTGTCCTTTCCTTCAATTCAATTTTACATAGAATACAGGTTTCTGCACTTTTCTGACCATCCATGCTATGGGATGGGGGCACTATGCTATGGAGTGGTTCAACTTGTAGTTGGTTTAGGGTAGGGACCCCAGAATTAAGAAAACGTGCACAAAATACACTTCTCCCCACAGCATGTCTCACAGAGTTTTTAACTATTTTTGATGTAAAATAATTAAATACAGTGAAACTTCTATATAATGTTCCTCCTTATAATGTTTTTCTCTATTTTACATCAATTTCTGGTCCCAACCAAAAGCCTGCATGCACAGTCTTCCTCTTTATAGTGTTTTTCTCTATACAGTGTTCAGAATTCATGGTCCCTTAAAAATGTTATATAGAAGTTTCACAGTAAATAAATAAATGAAGACCCAAAAGTACTGAATCCCAAAAATTTAATCACAAGTTCAAAAAGATCTCTTTCATTGCTCTCTCTGGAGGTATTGCGAGCTAAGCAATCAAAACATCATCACATCCACTTTCATTCAGAAGACAAAAATATTTTAAACTGCTCTCCTATGAAATTAGGTATATTTGACATTCAGTGGGTTCATTAAAAAGAAATTGAAGTTGCTTGTTTTGAATGCCATCTCTTCAGGGTACTTTCTTATGCCTTCCAAAAATTTTGTGTTACTGCTGTGTTCCAACAAAACATTGGCTTTAAACGATACATTATTAATGATAAATGATATATATTATTAATATTAATGATATATTTAATTGATACACATCTTTTGTTAATGGTTAATTCATTTGTTCAGGGCAGGTTTAACTGTAATGTTCTTTTGATTCGGTTTTTGTTTGCTTCAAGTGGAGGCTTCCCTGTACATACATGATCCAGGACCGTGGAAGGAGTAGATTCACCACCGGTGACCTAGTGCTGTTTACCTCGATGGTACAGATAAATACCAAACACTATAATTGTTAATGTTAGGTTTTTTGAAAATTCAGGAAGTTTAGCAGTTTTTGAAAATTAAGGAAGGAAGTGAAATATCCCCTTTTTGCTGTTAAATATGAGTTGTTTTACTTTCTCGCCGTACGAACTCTTCGTAAGAAGAGAAAATTATGTAATCGTGCGCCGGAAAACGGCGAATTTTCGCCAGAAAACTCTTATAGCCGGGCTTTGGTAACGATAAAGTGGATAAATTCTGTTGCTAAATTTGGAAAAAAAAATCCTTTAACACGTGGTGCAACCAGAATCCATGTTTTGTTGGTTCTTGATACCGAAAAATCGATTGACGGCAAAACTTCCGTCTGTGGTCCGCTAGCGCCTAAACCGTTCAGCCGATTTTCTCCAAAATTGATATTCCGCAATCGTTCTGGCTGATGTCGCGGCTCCTGGAATTTGTAACCGATGTTTTAATTTTGGGGGGTCCGAGGGGACATTTTCAAAAAAATGGCTCCAAATTTTTTGATTAAATTTTGTTGTTGAATGGTGCGAAGCACGTTTAAGAGAATGATGCAAGTATCGTTTTCGTTGAAATTCCCGATTTTTCGAAAATTGAAAAAAATTTTTAAAACAACAAAATTGAAGATGGAGAGTTTTGCCTCAGACAAAGCTGTTGCACAAAATTACTTTTTAAGTAATGTCATGCACAATTTTTTGAAAGAACGAATAGTTTTTGCGTAATTTGCGCGTGAAATTACGGAAATTTTGTTTCTCAAAAAACCTCTCCAAATTTTTCTTTTCAATTTTCTCCAATTATGAAATAAGGGAAGTATGACGCATATTCAGGTATTGCTCTTTTTTTTCCTTCGAAAATTGCAAAAGAATTCAAAAATACAAAATTGAAGATAGAGATTATTGCTTCAAAGTCTGTGTACAAAATTATCTCTTTAAAAAAGGTTATATACAATTTTTTGTAAAAGTTAATACTTTTTGCGTAATTTCTGTTTGAAATTAATGAAACATATAAGGACGTCTCGTTGTACATAACAATAACATTGTAATACTGCGGGAAAGTATATGCTGTTTTAGCACCAGCAGTTTTATGTAATTATTAAAATGATAACTAGGTAATAATTTTCTTAAGATAATTTTTATAATAATTATTTTTGAAAGGTTTGAATTTTTGAAAATTTTCTTTAAAGGCATTATATTATTATATCACATGCTTTTCTGGGTGTGTCTTGGCCCTGCTGAGTGAAGAAATTCCAGTCTCTTGTGGTTAGTTACTGACCACTTCCTGGCCAGAACTTCCTGTTTTTGAAGGAAGTATAAATTGCTTCCTCAGTAATAACTGAATTTGTCTGAATTATAATAAAATCCAATATATTTGAATATGGCTGTTATGTTCCAAAGTAATTTATTTTTAATTATTTGTTTCAACTTAATATGATTTGTTTAATATATTTATCAGTTTGAAATTATTCATCCGGGAATTGAAATTGACAGTGCAAATATTAACTCGAATCATTATTTGAGTTTTTTAAAAGTTGAAACTAGATTGTTATTAATAATAAGTAAGGTTGGTTATAAATAAAATATGCTAAGTAGATTTACATTATCTTAAATATAACTTAAGATAGAGTACTTAATTTTTGTAAGAAAGGGAAAACAAAAAACAAACAGGCATGAACATTAATTTGTTTTCACTTTTTAGAGTTCATGAAAATTGAATTATGAATATACAACTACACTTTCACTAACCAGTTGTGTAAAGTGCATTAGATAAGATTATTTATATATCCAACTCTCTGAAAACAGCATCAATTAATAGACTGGAGGCATTTGAGATGTGGATGATCAGGAGAATGTTGAGAATCCCCTTGACTGACAAAGGTCGTAATGACTAAGTACTAATGACTACGTAATGACTAGAGAGAAATGGCAAATCCCGATAGATAATAAAAATGATTAAAATTAGAAAAACACTGTGTCTTGATCATTTATTTAGAAACCCCAAATATGAACTATTACAACTAATAAGGTTGGGGGAAAGTTTAGGGTAGACGGGGAGTTGGCAGGAAGAAGATGTCCTGGTTGGCCAACATCCGAAAATGGACTGGTATCTCGAATGCTTCTGAGTTGTTCCATATGGCACAAGACAGAGAAAAGTTTGGGGAAGTGGTTGCCAACCTCCAGTAATGGAGACGGCACTTCAAGAAGAAGAATATATCCAACTTATCATAACAAATGTCAAGGAACAAGTAATTTTAGTTAAAACTCATAACACGATGTGTTAACTTTACAAATGCAATTGTCCTGCAAGTACACACATGCGCAAAAAGATTTGTACACACAATGCAAGTGTGAGATTAGCAGAAACTTCATTCATGCATAGTATTGAATACAAATATCCCTGCATTTTTAATACAATATAATAAAGAAACATATTTATACATTCAAAAAGTTCTTAACAAAACAGTACACAAACATGCATGATGTAATCATTTTTCAGTTGCCTACAGCTGAGTAATCCTACACGCCAAGAAACATTTCGGAGATAAATATTATATATATATACACACACATACACACCCACCTAAACAAATACAGAACAGGGCTCCCAGCAGGGAAGTTGAAAATAGTTAAATAGGGAGTTGTGTTGTCCAAAAATAGTGAGTGAAGAGAAAATGAATGTTGAATTTTTTAAGTAATAATATTTATTACTGAAGAAAATATTTATTATGACATTAATTCTAACCTTTTGTTAACATCACTCTCAAACAATAAAAAGGTTTGAACAACACTTAATGATAAAGTTTCATAAAAAAATTAATATAAATATTAATTTTAATACAAAGGTAAGGTTAGTTTAAAATCCAGTGATCTCCATTTTTTTCTGAAATTTATTTATTGGTTCTAAGTCAATCTTGGTATTAGGCCAATCTTGGTTTCTAAACAACTTCATGAAAAGCTTTTAATTAAAGAGTGAAATTGTACCAAAGCCTGTCATCTTTCAAAAACTGGTTGTTTCAGTGTTGACAATTTTCCAAACTACCAAATTGTTACTGCCAAAATGTCGAAATATAAAATATTATAAAAACAATAATACAAACATTACAAACAATATTAACAATAATACTAAGAAACTACAGTGGAACTTCAATTATCCTTGATTAACTGATGATTATTCATGATTAACTGTGCTTGCCATTTTGAGAAAAAAATTACCAAGAAGCAGACTGAAGGAATTCTGATTTCTGGGCCGATGGTTTTTGAAATAGTGAAATGGTTTCATGAAAATTTGAAAACTGAGGAAGTATTTAATGCTTCACTGGGCTGCTTTTTGAAGTTCAAAACTGGGCATGGAAAAAGGCAGCTGGACATCTATCTCTGAGTGTAGAGTTGACTACTGCAACGGTATTCAGTGAGGAATTCAATTCATTCTTTTCATCATTGAACGTGTCCCCTGATCAAGTGTAGATTGCAGATGAGTCAGATCTATTCTGGAAAATACATTCGAAATCGCTTTGTGCATGATCTGAAAAATCAGCTCCTGGGCACAAATCTAGCAAAGAACAACTAACATATGACATCTTCAAAAACTGACCCACTAAAGATCAAATAACCATAAATAATTGGGAAAGTTAGGAAACTAAGATATTTCGAAGGCATAGATACAAGGTGTTTTCCTTATGACTGTTACAACCACCTAGAAGCTTGAATGGACCAAGTTATTTTTCGTGATTGGTTATTCAATTCAACTATCTGTAACAACATTTCAGGATGAGAAAGGAGTACCTAAAAGAGTTTTCCTTCTACATGATAATGCCAGATCTTCTGTTCTCGAGTAACCATTGTTTTTCATTTATCTAGGCCCCCCTCTCCCTTCCATTACCATACATAATCTAAGTTCTATTGTATCATAATTTTTAGGTAGAGCTTCTGAGTATCTTTCATCTTTAATATACTGAGGAAGTTGGTTGAATAAATGTATATTTTAATGTATGATTTTGTTTTAATTTTTCCTTTTAAGGGCAGTTTCTTATTATCAAATTTTGGATATTATGCACGAAGTGTGAAAGGATGTTGAAACATCAGAAATAAGATGTATAAATACTGGATTAGGCAGTAAAGATTAACATGCAAAGAACTTTTTGGAAGTAAATTTTATTTTACCTGAAAATGTGTTTTTTTTTAATTATTGATTCAAAATATTAAAAGAAAAACAAATGTAAATTGCTAAAACATTAATGCTCACTGATAATTATCTTAAACTCAGAAAAACATTTTTTTATTTCAATTTTTGAATAATAGAGAGTGCATTAGTATTCTCTTCTTCACAGTAAGGGTAATCTGAGATTCTTATTTAATTCATGTTGCAATTTGTCTAATTTTCTGCCTAGGAAAGCTTATGGGTTTATTTTCCATGGTTTCAATTACATAATAGGCATGTTTAAATATTGGAAATGTTTCTTTTATATTGTAAAGTCATGTAGGATGTATTATTTTAAATGACAACTGAAGACAAATTAAGCTGTAGCAAATGCAATGGCACTGGGAAGAAGCTAAGAGGTTTTGTAGTCCTGGAATTTTGAAATTTTAGAATTATAATAAGCTTTTTAATTGAGGATTGTTGTGATATTTAACATGGAGTGTGATAAAAAATGTTTATACTTCTAAGATATATTTCTAAACATTTTGTTGACAAAGTTCCATCATAGCTTATTAAATAAATATTTCAAAATAGAAAATAAAAAATATGTTACCAAAAGCTTGGAATGCACTGTAACAATATTTAGTGATATACGATCTTCATGTACTTATTCATATTTTACTATTAACCCAATTTAATCAGTACATAAGCTATTATTTTAGAGAGGAAGATAAAGAATGTAAAAATAAATAACTGATAAATATACCATCTCAGTACCTCATTAAATTGGTTAAGGGCTGACTTCTGGGCTGTTATGTTATATAACCGTGTATAAGTGCTGTAAACACTTAGGATAGTGAATTTGTTAACAGGTATATTGAAGAACATGTTCAGCGAACTGGGGTGGCTATTGAGACCCAGGGTTTTGTTATAGTTACCAGTGGAAAGAAACGGGAATCCCTCATGGTATGCTAAGAGTGAAATGCCATTTTAGAAATTTGTATGCGTGTGTATGTGTGAAATGAAATTTTTCATTGAAAATTGCATTATCTTTCAGGGGAACGCTACACTTCATTTGTACCCTCATTTCAGACCTCTTCAAGAAATCCAAGGTAGGGTAATAAATAGGTTGCTTCCTTTTTAAAAATATTGCATTAAAAAATGTTTTTAATACAAGAATTTATTTCATTGCTACAGTCCATTAATCTCATATGTGTACTTGTTTTTAAAGTTTTAAAAACAGAAGAAAAAAATTGTATTGTATTACTCAGTGAAATTGTTACTTTAGCAAATGGTGGCAAGGTTAAATCTGATCACATTAGATCACATAAATCACCAAAATTATTTTTCTTTAAGAGTATTTCATTCAACTTTCTTTTGCTCATGTGTGTAATACTTTAAAAGTATATTTATAATATTTTTCTGCAAAAAACGTTTTATACTGTGACTTTTGGGTGGTCCTATCTGTACTTGTGAGGAACGTTAAATGGACTTTAATAGCTTTGATGCTTCTTTGTCATGGATCCTAAATTGTTGAAAATTATTAAGTTAATTGAATATGAATTTTTAAAAAATTCCTAGTTATCAGGAATCTAAGGATATTAAAATAACCTTTGTTGATATTGTGTTGTTGTTGTTGTTATTGTTGTTATTATTATTATTATTATTATTATTATATTTTCTTTTTCTTTTGGTGCATCAAAAATTGGGTCAGTGCTGATTTGCAATAAAATGGTCATGATTTGTTATGATAACTTAGTAAACTTATTTTAATTCAGTAGCGCCCAAGGTAATTTCATTTGTTTCTTCAGTACATTGCATTCATTGTGCTCTTTTTCTTAGATTTTTTCTTTCCCAAAGCTGTGTTTCTTAAGTGTGCTTAGGAAATAGTAAGTGGCATGAATATAAATATATACCCTTATATAAAACTAAAAATGGAAAAAATCAAATGTTTAAATTTGCTCAGATATTAAATAAAACAAAACCTAACATGTATCATTTTTTTTATATAATTCCCTTCGTTGTCTGTTTTTGTGTTTTTGCCTTTTCAGTATACCAGAGAAAAAGTTAGTTATGATGATGTATTTAAGTAATTTTAAAATCCAATTTTTCTTCTTCTTCTTATTATTATTTTTATTATTATTATTGTTGTTGTTTTTGTTAATTATATATTATTAATATTATTCACAAAAGACTTGAGCTACATGTATTAAAAATTTTGTTGGTCTTGCTTATGCATTCAGAAACACTACCATGTTATCAAGAAGCCACTTGCTTATCATTTCCTCTAGCAACCACACACTTCCAGGATGTTGCTTCCTGTTGCAGCTGGCTGTTACATATTTAGTTGTATGTTCAGGCTTAAGTTTTGCTTCTAGCCATACTGGACATTTTCCTTACGCCATCAATTAAATTTTACTATCTATCTATGTTTGCAGATGTGCTCAAATTTGTATTAACATATTCTCCAAATACCTTTATTTACCTTTATGGAAAGGTATTTTTAAGCTTTGATAGGCTCTTGAGAATACATAAAATAATGTGTAAATAATTTCCACATGAATAAACATAATGTTTGAAACATTTGATTCCTGACATGTAAGCGTACACATATGAATAAGTACAATTTTGACATTTCTCTCATAAAACATGGAATTTATTATACTTTAAACAATTGTTGCTTTTTTTGGAAGTCAAATTCTCATAATGATTCCTTTTAAGAACAACACTATTTTTTAATATATTATTGCCATTTACTTTGTATTATTTCTTTACTTCAAACTTTTTGTATTGTAGCTTGAGATGCTATTTTTGGCCACCCTTCAAAATGAAATTGGCCCTGTATAGCAACGTATGAAGTTCATTTTACCCCTACTCCACAGGCCCCCCCTCTCTCAAGTTTCCTTCTGCTCATAATCAATGTTGGCAACCGTGTGTTCTCATGGAGCCTGGGCCCTGCTTCTATAAAGCGTGGCAGGCCCTGAAGACATGGCAGTGGCTAGATCGGAGCTGCAGGTGGCAGGTCTTGGACTTGTGTTGATAGCAGTAGATGCATTGCTACCTCTTGTACATACTGGAGGTAGATGTAGGTGATGCAGGGAGATTAACGTAACCAGCATTCAGTTATCTACCATTCTGATAAATTATATCATTAGCTGTGCATGAACTTTCAGATTATGGAAACTTTATCTGAGTTTTTGCTTTCTCCCTACTTTTTTATAATTTAAATTATTTTATTTTTGTGATAAATTTTATGATTAGCTTTGCATATAGTTTCAGATATTGGATATTTTTTAAACTTTCTGGTATTTAGAAATGGTATTTTATAATCCCCATACTGTGTTTTGTATTGTTTTTCAGTATATTTTACAGCCAAAGATGATGTTGGAGTTTACTAGTGGGGTTGAGCCTTCTGGAGATCTTCCTCAATTGTCTCCTGCACACGTCCGGCCCCTATGCGGCTCATCACTGGGCACCTTGTTGATTTGCAACTGCAAGCTGCCTAGTGAAGGGCAACATAGTGGTCAGGTTGGCCCAGCGAACTGATTAATAGCTTTTGTGATTTAAGTTTACCAGACATCCTCATTTCCTGGGGACATTCCCTAGCTTTACAAATCCCCTCCTGCTTAAAATCCATCCTTGGAATATCCCTGGATTTCATTTAATTCTTCCTGCTTTTTTGTAATGTAGAATTATTTCATAACTTATTATTACTCCTGCATGCTAAGATTACCAGATTTTTCTCAGTAAATCTTTTTAATTTTAGTTGGAACGATAATTTGATATTGTTTGTATGCCATTATTTCCAAGATAATACTTGAAGACAATTTCATAAACGTAAATCAAATGTTATCTTTGTTCTTCTCAAGTTAAATAGCGTTCATGAAGCCACTGAAAAAGTCGGGTAACCTTATTGTGATTAGACTTGTTTATGGTAGTGCTTCTTGGATATTTTTTTTATAATTCAGATTACTTATGTTTCTTATAGAAGAAATAATCATTAGTAATTTTTAACCATTATTTTTATTTTCTCACAACGATGAGTTTTTTCAAAGCCTTTTATAGGTATTATTTGAAATGTTTTTACGTAATTTATCAGTAGGTGTAATACTAACGAAAGTGTAATACTTTTTTGTGCCCAGGTGTTGTAGATTTTCTTTCAACAGAAATATCTACATCAAAACAGAAAAAATTTTCATTGGTCACGTTTGTGGATACTCCAGGCCTAGTAGATGGGGATATGCAATATCCATTTGATGTAAATGAAGCAATTCTTTGGCTTGGTAAGACGGACTTCCATGAGCATATATCTACATTTATGTTTCATTATATATTTTTTGCATGAGTTTTATTACAAATAAATTCAGACATTCAATTTATAACAGTATACATGTAAGCTCAGAATTGTTTTATAGATTTGAATATAATGTTAGAATAAATATTAATATATACGCTTTACAACTTGAATGTAAACAGCATTCATTCAACTTAGAATCATTTTGAGGGCATGTTTAAGAGATTTTTCATAGTTTTAAGTACTTGTGTGTGTGTTTGTGTGCGTTGTGTGGTACTATGAATGTGGCTAAGAGTAAAAATATTTCCCTGTGAAAAATTTATCATCCATGTATTGAATAAAAGAACATAAATAAATATTTTTATTCCACTCAATTCTTTCAAGTTATTAACCCAATCACTCACCAATTTTAATAATTTACCTTTTTCTGAGACCATTGGTTCTTGCTATTTAAATTTTAAGTAAGAAATTTCCAAATTAATTTTTTGTATTGTTTCCAATGACCATCTGTGAATATTTGTAGATTCTTGTAAATTAATTTTTTTAACCTTTTGAAGGCACAAGAGCGTAGGTTAATTATCCCAGATTGTATTACAGAATCTCAGGTTTTTCTTAATTTTTAATAATTATATTTATAATAACAAAATTAAGAGAAAGGTATTAATAGCACTTTGAAAATGTTAATAAGCAATTTAGCTTATCAAGTATTCATGTAAATCTCTAGTTTCCTTTCTCTTTCAATTTCAAATCAATTTCTAAATCTTCCGTTGTATTCTGACTTCCTTTTCAAAAATCAAGTTTTTATATTGTGTATTGTTCAGAGATTTCCTTCTATTGATGATCATAACCTAAATCATTCTTAATCTTGTTTCTCTTCTTCTCTTCCCTGCTGCTCCTCCCTTTCCCCCTCTTCCCTTTTTCCTCCCCTGTTGCCTCTCAAATATGCTCTGCAGATCTCCTCTTTTGGTGTCAATCAGAAAATGTATTGTTTCATAGAAGTCATCTTCACAAAATAATTGGGAAGGAATATTGGAAATGTAAAAGAAAGCCATATAAGATCTTTAACCTTTGTTCAGTGTTTCATTATTTATTGTCATGCGATTGTTTCATCAGTATCTGCATTTGGAATAGTTGAATGATTACCAGAGAATGTAATCATTGTAGTTGAATCATGAGATGTGTAAATTTCTAATGCGAGTGGGTATTTCACTGTTGTTTCTGAAAGATACTGCTGATTATACAAATGCACTTAAAACAAAAAGAAATTTAATTTGCTAATTTCATGATGAAATATATCATTTCTGAGATTAAGTGTGGAAGTAGTGAAGATGCTTAGAATTTTTAAAATGTCTGCCAGCAGGGAAATATTAATAATGTGCTTTAAATAATATGATAGATAATTTTGAAGATCACTCAGTAAAATAACAAAATGTAACGCACACATTCTTTGTAGGATATTGAAGTTAAAATAAAATATTAAAATATTTTGGGCATCATTTAGTGCATAATTGTAATCCTATTACATATTTAATGAACATGTTCATTAATGTTTTGAAAAATATAATTCGAAATGTTTGTGAATTGTTATTTTTTTTATTACTGGGTTCTTTCATTGCTAAATGATGATTATTTCTTAAACTTGTATTATTTTGAAAGTTTTAAAATGTAAGGAAAATTACGCAAGTTATAGATTCTGTGTTTTAGCATATGAAATGCTGATTGATTATTGATTCTCTATATATTTCTAATTAACCCCCCTGATTTTTGTGTTAAAGACATTCAATATTAGGTAATTAAAAATACTAATGCATCTAATAATGATGCATTAGTACATTTTTGTATTGTATGATTGTAAAATATTACACACGTATAAAAGAAACAGTGATGTTCTATTGCATCTCCATCTTATTTGTGCATCCCATCCCTTCTGCATCTACATCCCAATCTGTCATTCCCATCATATTTGCATTTTTCATAGTTTCTCTTGAATTTTGAGAAGGTCCCCAGCTATAAACTACATTAAATTTTTTCCTTCCCCCTTCTCCATCCCAACATAGTTTTTGAAGTTAAATAAAATATAATCTTATAAATAAATCTCATTATTTGATTTGTATTTTAGGATTATTAATAGAAATAAAGAATGAAAGTGTCATATTTTTTTATATACAACTTTTTGTGTTTTAGGTAAAATGGCTGATTTAATATTTACATTTTTTGATCCAATTGGCCAAGCATTATGCAAAAGAACACTCAACCTTGTGGAAAAGTTGAATAATGCTCATACAGATAAAATGCGATTTTATCTCTCAAAAGCAGATGATGCTGGCGATGAATCAGATAGACAAAGGTGCATTTGCTGAACTAAAAAGGAAATTATTCTCTTTATGAAAGTAAAATTGTAATTGGTTAAATTTTGTTGAAGGGTTATGATGCAGATTGTGCAAGAGTTGTGCAAACGACCTGGTCTTAATCGAACTGGATTTGATATGCCTACAATTTATATTCCTAAGGAAGTAAGTATCGCCAAAAGAGGTTGCCTTTACTCACCAATAAATTGTTGACTTAAGTCCTTATTTTGCATTGTTTAATGGAAAAAACTCGTGAATGAATGAAGTCATGAGTTGTAAATTGTATTCAGTTTTCCTTTAGAATTTTGTTAAGGAATTTATGACAAAAAAAAAATATTCTCTCTAAAATTTACCCTTGCATATAGCAATAATTCTGTTATTTGTACTCTAGTTTTGTTTTTTTAATGTCTGTTGTCAGAATGCACGCTGTGTCAATCAGATTGAGATGGTTTGTAAAGATATTGAACGAATGATCAACCAGACAATTCAAAATACACTGAATGCCCTTGAAAGTGACTGTGACACAGTGTTAGAACTTGTGGATAAAAAATTGAAAGATGATTCTACCAATAGATCTTCAAACTTCCGATCTTCTAGTATATGTGAGTGATTTCTATTAAATATCTTAGAGAGCTGTCGAGAAATTTTATTAGTTTGTAAATTTTAACACAAGTTTTACGTAATTAAAAATGACAATTGGTTATTATATTGTATTGTCTTTTTCCAACATAACATCTGTATTCTCAAGTTTTGACAGTAAGCATTTTATCTATTGTTACCTTAATTAAATAAACTCAATTGGACAATTGCTTCAATGGACAATGCCTCAATATCAATGCCTAAATTAATTTATTATACAATTTTCATGAAAAATATTTAAATTTCAAAATTTTGTTGTTGGAATCATTTTATTGTCTACTCATCACAATTAGTGGTACTTAAATTTTTATTTATATTTGCATGTGATGAAATACTTTGAAGTGAGAATAATCATTAATAAAATATCAAAATTTGCAAAGTTTTGTCAGTTCTACCATAAATTAAAATGCATTCATGTACCTTCTGTAGCATTGGTTATTGGAGTATTGGCTGTATTGCTACCTATTGCAATTATCTGGAACCACAGCATGAAGACAGTGAGTATATCAAGTTTTTCTTGTTTTAAGGCATAATTTTATGGTACAATGTTAATTGATTGATTATTTCGTGTTTTTGAGTGCATCAACTGTTGTAGTTATTAGTCCTGTAAGTGTAGTATATGATTTTATCATGAGAGGTGGTGGTGATCTACTCCCACTGGACAGCAAGATCTGGTGCTAACCTACACATTAGCGTGAAGGGGCTTTCCCCAACTAGATATCTCCCACCAGTGGGGCCCACCCCATCTGGGACTCACTATAAGCTCCCGACTTGTGTGACATGCAGTACACGTAAGTGTAAGTGGGTGTAGGGAAAGGGCGGGCGTAGGAAAAGGAAGAAGAAGAAAATATCATACACGGTCCATGGCCATTTTGTTAGAGTACAACTGCGGCATTCACCTGGTGTTGATCAGAGAAACCATGGAAAGCTACCGATCATAACAGCTGGCTGCTAGAATTCTCCTTCAGACAGCAGATGATTTGGACCTAGCTATATAGTAGCTAGTGTTGAAAATCCTGCCACCAACGACTTAACCCTAGAACCTAACAGCCAGGGGCACTGTAGTGACATTGATTGATGCCCCGAGCCACCCGTTTCTTACGTAACCTAAGCCAGTTTAAGGATTTTGATGGTTACAATTCAGAAATTCTCAGAGATAATCAAATTTTGGGTTAAAACTTCTTTTTAAAAGCTTTTTTCAAACTAATTGAATACAATATCAATTATCTAGAAATTACAGTATAAAGTATTTGAAGCATGAAGTGCTGTAATGAAAATTAATATTCTGATAAATTGTAAACATCTGTGTTAGATACCTATTTTTTATTCTTTTCTATTTCACTGAAAGTACTGGCATCTGTATCAAAATCCTGATTATGTCTTCATTTTATAATTGTTTCCTCAAAGTTCTCAAACATTTCTCTTTCCAAATTACTTTAATGTTGTCCTGCATTTTCTAAGACACAAATCGTTGATTCTTTCATTAAAAATTAATTGTAAATATGGATTTGTGGGATTCTTTCACAATTCACATACCAACCTCACCAATACACCAATATAATACTTTATGAGGACAACTTAAGTCCAGCACAAGGAAGAAAATTTCTTGGCCAATTCAAACAAAATAACTTCAAATGAATCACGTCTAGATACTGAAAATCTCAAAACTGTGATATTTTGATACTTCTTGAAATCTGCTCTGCAGGTGAAATGTCATAAGTTACATTTTGCAAATGTGTGTCCTTGACGTATAGGAAATTTAGGAAATATGCAATTGTATTCTGGGGGCAAGTACCAGAAACTCATTGTACTTCTGAAGTTCTAAAAAGAAATGTAAGAATGCTAACACAGATTGGACGACAAAAAGAATGCAGATCTTTTTTCAGATCACTTTGAATTATTTTCTTACTAAATTTTTATAACTATCATTACATTGTGTTTATTTCAGAGAGAACTTCTAAAGAAAAAGTAATATTCATTTATTTAAATTCACTTACATCAATCGGCTTTGTACTTTTAAATTTTCACAATATGGTACAATACATATAAGAGGCGTGGCACATTAATGGAAGTATATATTTTTTTGACATGTATGGAGAACTATGTGTTAAAAAAGAAATTTAATTTCACAGTCTTAGTCATCAAAATGTTGCATAGCACAACTGAATTGAGACATTTACAAGTGATAATATATAATGTAAAAAAGAAGCTTCATTTTCATTTGTTTCATTTGCAACAATGCGTGCATAACAATAATGTTCTGCAGCAAAATCCTTCAAAACTTAACATTTTTTTATAAATAGAGTGTAGCTAATTAATGGGCCAGGGGCTCTTCATTGTTATGAATAATTGTTACTGGCATAGATACTAAAATGATCATAACAGTGTTATTATTCTGTATGTTTCACTGGGCTTATTCCTGGAGATCTAGGTTCAATTCCCAACTGAGACAAGATACAATTGGAGAGTCAAAATAGAATTTATGACAATATTTTTATATAGTATAGTAATTTTATACAATAATATAATTTATTGTATAATAATTTTATAGTAAAAATTCTTATTGTCCAATTTTTCTAAATTAATTTGGTATGATTCTGACTTAATATTTCGTTTTCTTAACTTTTTATATGAGCATTAAAGACTTTGAATTAAAATATTTTTGAATTAGTTGGAATTTATCATATATTCATTACCTCTCCTCATTTTTTTCTAATTGTTGTTCAGAACTTTGTACTTGTTCTACTTAATTTTCTGTAATTTGTATTGCAGTTTTCTTGGAAAATGGAACATTTATATGAAGATTTCAGTTTTCTTTGGATCCCATTAATTTCTGTAATTGTTATTCTTCTTCTGAAGTGGTTCACTAAATTGAAACCAACATTATCTCGAAAAGAGAGACGTTATTTCAGTGATGTTCAAAATCACATTGAAACTGTTCTAAAGCCTCGAAAGGTAATTTTGTTCTTTTCTTTTATATATACATGCTACAGTGCAATGAAACTTGTTTGCTAGATTTACATACTTTTTTCAAACCAAAATGAGTTTGTACACTTGACTGGCGTACTGAACAAATAAATAATCTAAATAAATGAAGTTGTAGGTAGTAAAGATATGTCTGAAAAATAGTATGATTTTCATACTATTAGTAATATCTAGTAGTAATACTATTAGTAGTGTCGATAATATTGTCATAGTATTGCAATGTACTTGGATTTAATCCTTTGTTGTATTATGTTTTGTTTGAGTGTACTGTAAATATGGAAAATTTGAAAAGTGCAAGTTTATCAGCAATTTATAATTTCTAAGATAATGCTCAATTTATAATTTTAAGGACATTGTTTAGCATACCATAAGTTCTCAATCAATAGTAACAAAGACATAATAGTATTAAAAGAAAATATGACAGATACAATGCATCAAATCTCTAGATATCTAAGATACAATAATCTAAACTTAAACATAGACAAAACATATGATGCAATTGAGACACCACAAACAAAACCAAAATTACAACATTAATATTGATATAAACAACCAAAGTATACACCAAGTGCAAAGCTACAAATTTCTTGGAATCCACAAAATGTAACATATACATTATACACCGTCACGTTCAATATGGTATAGAAATATGGGGAGCAACCAGTATAGGGAATATGGAGTGAGTTATGATAATACAGAAATGAGCTCTGTGATGCATATTCCAATTGCATCCTAATCAATCTTGTAAACATTTTTATAAAAAATACAAAATAATGACTGTTGTTGCAATTTAAGCATACAGGGTAATTATGCTCATGAAAAACGATAACTGTCACCTTATTCAAATTAAATATGTGTATCAATACAATACAAGAGGAAAGGAAAACTATCACAGGATGTGCTCTGCAAAATCCTCCTTAAAGAAGGATCCTTATCAGAATGCTGCATTACTCTTCAATAAACTACCTAAACATATTAAGAAGTTGAGCAAAAATAAATTCAAAAAAGCAGTAAAAAATTAATTGAAACTTACCCTTATAAATTAAAGAAATTAACATAGACAGAGAGCATTGTTATAATAATTATATATTCTTTACTTTAGGATAAGTTATATTATTTCTTTAGGATAAGCAATTTAGGTTTAGATTGTTATTTTTATTAACTATAAAAAATGTGAATAATTGTAAAGACTACACTATATAAAATTGTGAAAACTGTAAGAGAAGGAATAATGAATGTTTTCTTATATATGACAATGCTTCAGGACTTGTAATATCGATTTAATTTGAGGAAATTTATTATTATTTTTATTATTTGTATTCACTATTAAACATTCTGCATCATATTAAGAACTCATACTAATTTCAAATTTTTTTGTCTTTAATATTAAAATTATCCATTTCTTGAAAATTATTACTCAGATAATTGAAATTCACATTTTTAATAAAACTGTTTGTTTGTTTAACAGCAACAACTTTATCGGCTGTATCTAGAACAGAGTGTTGGTGATCATGACTTATGAAGTTTGCACGAATGCCTTCAATAATTACAAAGTATTGAAATGCAATTAATGCCACTGGAATAGAATACTATTGTTTAATGGAAACAAAATTGTTTTACAAGAAATAATGAATTTTTGACTACTGTATATTGCCTTGTGTGTGTAATTTTCTCTATAGTCCATTTGATTCAGGTAATGTGAAATTTGGAATATGGTTGCTAGAGAGATGTTAGTAGATGCATACGTATTTTGTATTCTGTTTTTTGTTTATGCTCAATTACATCCTCTATATTTTTCTACCGCAGTAAATTTCATTGTATTTTTATACAAACATTACTAGCTATAATGGCTAGATTCAGTTGTATCTATCTTTCATACCTCATTGTTAAGGAACAGACTGTGCTTCTTGATCTTGTGCTGTAACTTAACACAAAGTGATTTGTGTAATTCTGAAGTCTCTCTTGTGAAGTATTGTTATTATAAACTGTCACATGAGTATGTAATATGAATGTGTTGGTTGTGTAAGATTAATTCATTATGCATAATGGCATTTATCATATTGAGAATATGCTTTACATTTACAATAATTATTTCTTAATAGTTTTAAAGCAAAGTAATCATAAAATAATGTAGTATTATATCTAGTAAATATATGTTGTCATCTATTTCGCTACCAATGAAAAACAACCGTGTACAGTTGACTCCCTTTATAGTGAACTGGGATATAGTGAACATAGGAAATATAATGTCATGGAAATTAATTCCCTCCTGGAAAAGAATATATCACCTCAGTGCCACAAATTCCAACACTAGGCAGCTTGAAAAAAATGTCGGCCAAAGACCATAATATTCCCCTGAGGTGAAGGAAGAGGACAGGGAATGGGCATCTTACTGATGACCTTATGCCACACAGTCAGGTGATATCTGCCATGCACAGAAAAGCAATCCGTTTCATTAGCTGCTTGTGCCATTCCGCTGCTGAAAGCATCTCATATTATTAGGCAAGTAAAAGGGGCTTTGGAAAGTGGGACGGTATTCCAACAGTGCAAGAGGTATTGAAGGGTGTCAGGACTGCATTACGATACTTAGACATAGGGGGCAATGCAGAATCATTTATGGTGACTGCATAAACTCTGGAGAAGGATCTAGAGAAATTACTAATGAAAAAGCTTGAAGCAAATAATTGAAAAGAAATTGATTTTTTAAGGATAAATAAAGATATGAAATTTTCCATTTGTGCTGTTAATGTATTTTGCTGAATCTTTATATTAATAAAATGAATCATTATGGAAAAATTCTGTTTAATTTTTACATCATCGGATATAGTGAACCAAACATGATAGTCCCAGAAGTTCACTATAACCAGAGTTGACTGTATTTCATTTCTCTTTCTTAAGTGTGCAAGTTTGACCACCATTCATTTAAACTTTTATATGTTTCATTGTTTTCGTTTCTTGTTGTCTTATATCACATACCAAATTGAGAGCATGTGTTTCTTTCATGTTTAAAAAATTGTAATAGTAAAATAAGAGAAAATAAATGATGGTGCTGAAATATTTGCGGTTTGCTTTTATTGAAGTACATAATATATTTTCTCAGTAAGAAACTTACAGAAAATATATTTGGGAGTAGTTTGAACCTATTCTGTTTTGGTTTGAGGTCTGGATATTATCATGACATCTTCAGCGTTACCTTCCCCTAGACAGGCTGTTTTCCATTCCACTACCTACTCTTACCTCAAGAAAAGGGAGGAATGAATTAAGGAACAGATGGGAAAGGTAAAGGAATGAGAATATGTGTAAATGGCCTGATAGGTCATTGAGGGATTCCTTCATCTGACTTTTCAACCAGAGCCAATTTGGCTAGATAGATACTACCAGCAGCCACGTGACCGCCAGCACAGCCCCTGATTTCACAGGAACACGCAAGCCTCTCAACCCATACTGACAGTGCTACTACAAGGCAGTATCCCATGGGGAAGTTTATCAATTCAAATAATCAAAATATCACTTGATTTTGAATTGCTACTTCATGTGTAAGATTGGCGACAATCTTGATATATGCTCGGTTGAATTGAAATAAATTTTTGTTTCTATTTGCATCATCAGTAAATGTAAAGAAGTTGATCAGAAAGCCTGATGATGAAGCCATATCATGTGCCTTGAAATGTTGTCTATAAATATAAAGAAAATAACATTAATGACAAGAAATAATCTCTTTGATTGTCTCAAATGATTGGACCCGTTCAAGTTCACAACACTCAAACATGGTTATCTGACAAAGTGTGAATTCATAAGGGCCCCTACCTTTGGATATAATTGAATATCTTTACAATTGGAGAAAATTTTAATACCATTTCTTAAAGTAAATACAAAACTTTTTTATTACATAATGTTGACATCTTTCTTTTATTACATAGAATAATTTCCCTGAGTTGCTATCACTGATAGTCACCTTGTAGAGAAGCTCAGGTTTTAATGCATTCTAGCTTTGTATTCCATTATTGTGTACATGTTGATTGTCAAATTTGTGATGGAAGTACTTAGTTGTCACATTCCCAGGGGTATCTAGAAGCAGCAGTCAGAAAAATTACCAAAATCTAAAGCAATTTCGTAGGCTCATCCATTTTAGTTATCAAAGTGAGCATGTGAATGTGAAAGATAATATTACGTTGTGCTTTTTGTGAACAAATAAGATTCTTATTATCTTGGAGATGAAAAGATTATTTTTCATTCACTTGTATTTCACTTTGTTCATTGTTGTTCTCAGTTCATGTTGCTAATGAAAATAACATTGAATGTTATATTCATTCAGTTTCCACTTAATTGAATTCACTACTGATTTGCACAACGGAGACAAAGATTTGGGAGGAGTTTAAAGGTAATCCCCCACCCCCCTTGAAATTTTTCTACAATATTAAGAAACCGAAAAATTAAGAATTTTTGGAAAAAAATGTACTGTGGCTGGCAATAGATGGCAGCTGGCAGAAGGATAGTGCAAGACCAAAACGTTAGCACAGACCAAAGAAATTAGGAAACTAACAAGTACAAGAAAGTTTGTGTCGTTCTGTAACCACTAGTTACTTTCTCATATTAGTATGTATATGCAGAGTAACACATAGTGTAGAGAAAGTTATTTATTACTGGGGAAAATCAGTTTCGAGATTACAACAGAAATACACATTTTGGAGTGATCTGATACCAAAAACAATATTTTGTTTTCAGAATGTCCATCTGTGTGTCTGTCTGACTGTGTGTAGTATGTGAAACTATGGATAGGATTTTTTCCAAACTGGAGAGTACCCCATTGATCTGGCTTGACTCAAAGCTCTATGATTTTGAAAAACATTCTTTAATTTTGGGGGGTACTTTACATTAAGCATTGTGGACATTTCCAAAATTTTCTCAAAAATAGCTCCAAACTTTTTTTAAAAATTTCTTGTAAGAATTGAGTAAAATACACTTACAAAGATGATTTTCAGTGTTACCTCTGAAATTTCAAAAATTGCAAAAGTTCAAAATTTTTTCAGCAGTGTCCTACAATTAAAGAATTCAAGATGGATATTTTTCCTTTAAAAATGGAATTGGTTTTCCATAATTAGTCCTTTCATTAACGCCCTATACATTTTTTGAAAATTTTAATAGTTTTCATGCAATATTGCATGACATATGCACAATATACATTTACTAAATTATATTAAAAAAATATACTAAATACATTATACTAAAAAATATCAAAAACAAGAAACTCCAAAATTTTGTTTAAACTTTTGATAGGGTTAGTATTAAACATTCAGTAACAAAGACATAATTGCCATTTTATTCGAGTCTTTAAGTTTTCCAAAAATTAGAAAAATGTATTCTTTTGCCTTGTCTCTCACGTCGTTAATATTTACATTAACAGTGATTTGTATATATTATTGCATTTATGAATACATGTACTTCAAATGATGTCTTATAAAAGTTTAATGACAGCTTGGGAACTGAAAATGAGCTCGAAATTCCCCTGGCAAATAACGATGCGCATACACGTACTAGACCAACGTCATGCACATTTCAGTGTGTAAGTGTTGATAGCGTAGACATGACGCACGAGCTTGGATGCCATTAGCCGAAACATACCATGAAATGTTCCTTCATTTGCTGCGTGATTTCGGTGAAGTTCAGTTTAGCCGTTGAGTCTCCATATAGCCTTCATGGCCAGCACAGTGTACAAGCATCGAAGTGGGGTCAAGGGATACCATGAGCAAATATGTAAAGGTATAGGACCGAGATAGATGGCCTATGCGATGTTCATGCTCTTCATGTAACCCCAGAGGAGCGGCTGACACCGCGAGAGACCATGGAAGCCTTTTAGTTGCTGAAGAGACAAGGAATCTCATATAAAAAAGTGTGTGCCACTGTATAACCAGCAGTTTCTTTCATTGTTTCTCGGTTAGAGCAAAGCACGCTTATAAAAATGGCATTGGTCCGATTTTCGTTATTTCCCTGAAGGATAGAAAATTGCAAAAATTTTAAAAACTTTTCGGCATCTTCCTACTACTACAATGTTGAAGATAAAGATTTTTTCGTAACGAAATTATTCTTTAAAATTAGGTCTTTAAATAACGTCTTAAGAGCAAAAACATATTTTTTGTTCTACAGATCGAAGGTTGGGATAAAGTGGAGGTGAAAACCGAATTAACTTCTTTTTTTAACAGGTTTATCAACCCGGAAAAGCATTAATCCCCCTGGGGCCATGTTCACTTATTCCGCTACCTCCTTTGCCTTCTGAATTAGGTTGTTCATGGGTTTGCTAATTAATGCACATGATTGCATTTTTATTGCACATTTTTGCTTTCGATTATGTCACCTCTGAAGCTTGGGTGTTTAACTAATTATTCATGCCTTTTCGATGACAATCGCAGTTTTTCAAAGTGGAAGCAAGAATTAGACATTAGTTCCGAGTTGGCTTTTTTCTTTCGTCAATTCCTTCCTCTCGAAAGGCAGAGTTGTTCTGGTACCTACTGTCGGAATCTATCGATAGACTTTCGAAATTCTCTAGTGTTGCTTTTCGAGACTTCTACGCATACTTGGAAACGCCTCAAGACAACAGGCTCCTGTCTGGAGTGTGATTTACGAAACTTGGGAAGACCAAGGAAGACTTTACAGTGAAACAAGGAAAAGGAGCAAAATGGAATTATAAAAAAAAACAAAAAACTATAGAAACGTTTTCAAGAGATATTGTAATTTTGCTTTATTTTTTATGAATTTGTATTTGTAGAAATTGAATATTAACAATGTAATTTTATATAAAACAAATTTTAAATTGTAACATGAATTTTTGAGAAGTTTTATAACTGGTTTCAAAGAATTCCATAGCAAAATTAATTATAGTCCAGTTTTCTACGCTTTCGCAATAAACAAAGTTGGCAATTAAATACATAATGCAGTAAAAACTACGAACTCCAACTCAAAAGAAAGGATGCAATGAAAGTAATAACTTCCCAGAAAATGCAATACATCATGCGCGAAAGGGATTACAAAAACTCCTCGATTGGTGTTGGAGAGGTGTTTTAAATAAATTTTTAAAAGATTCTAACACTTTATGGTTAGGAAATGGAAACTCGCGAGAAAAAAATAACTTTTGAAAAATATTTATTAGCAACAATCGTTTGAACTCTTATCAAAAAATTATTGTTGCTTATTATGTGTCAAGATGATGACTGTACAGGACAAACTCTTTTATCAAAAATTTACATTGAACTGATTTATGTAGCACTGGTTTGTGCAGTGTCGATTAGCTCTAGTTTGTGACTGGAAACCTAGTATCAGTAAGTAGTTAACTCCATAAAATGCCATTAGCATTTTAAGCTTACATAAAAGCACGAACCAAACACTCAAACGCAACTAGTATGTATTTGACGAAGTGGTTCCAAGACATTAACAAGAAGTTTCCTTTAAGCTGGGACGCGGACCGGCGAAAATCAAGTGAACGACGCTGGCAAATGGCGGACGTCGTCAGATGGGACCTTCTTGGCTGGACCTCAGCAGACCCTGTTCTCTCGGCAGATCGGGAGGTGGAGTGCGAGGCGGGGACCTCGTTGCACCTCCATATCTGTTACTGATTAAAGAAAAAGCATGGAAACACGTACTCATTTTGCAAACTTTATTTACTACAATCCTTTTCAACTCTATTTTAAAATAAAATGTTTAAATCTTGATGTAATTGCCGTAAAATCGACAAAATGTTAAAATAAAAAATATGCATTGAACAAATCATCTGCTACGAACTGATATCACCATAATACAAAGAAAACAATTACATAAAGTTCCACTATTGTTTAAAAATGGTACAAAAAGCAACTCCTCGCAACCACTCACATAGAGCGTCCATTCGGTTGTCTAGTCGTCGTTAAGGGGTGGGGGTGGGGGAGGACGGGAAGGGAAGGGAAGGCTAGTCCTCGGGCGCGCGCTTGCACTCGTCTTCGTCCTCGTCGTCGTCGTCGTCGTCGTCGTCCTCGCGGGCGTCGCCGGCGTCGCTGGCGGCGCGGGGCCGCGCGGGGGCGCTGGGCCGGCGGTAGGGCCGGCGCCGCTTCTGGCGGTCGCCCGAGGCGGCGTCGGAGGACGACGAGCCCTTGGAGGGCGGCGACTGCGAGTGCGAGTGCTTGGAGGAGGGCGGCGAGGGCGGGGAGGGCGGCGCGGCGGGCGCGGACGCGACGCGCGCCACGCCCCGGCACGCGTCGCCCAGCGCGCGCGATCGCCCCGCGTCGCCCATGCCGCCGCTCATCACCGCGCTCGCCGCGCGCACGCCCGGGCCTGCGCAGCGGGAACTTCTTTGGCACCAACCCATTTTGGATTCCGGCCATTCATCAAGGTCATCAGTCCCGAATATGTAGTGCATTCTTTTATCGCGGGAGGTGCTGGTATTTCCCTGCTGGATGGAGAGATCGGGCGCCGATCTGCCCGTCGCGCTTGAAAGGTTTTCCCCAACCGGGTATCTCCCACCAGCGGGGTACCCCCCACCGCCGGGTCAACTTCTAAGCTCCCGAGTGGTCTCCCAACAAGTGTAGTAGTGTAGCGAATGTGAATGTAAATGTGTGTAAGTATATAAGGGGTGAGGATAGGACAAGAAGAGAACGGAAAGATCTCGCGCGGTCCGTGACCTTTTTGTTAGGCCTCTTTCACAAGGCAAACTTAAACGTAACGTAATGCTGTAAACTTAGCCGCAAAATTTACACGTAAAAACAAGCATTCACAATGACGAACGTAAGTTTCGCCTGAACCAATCAGAATTCAATGTACTGAAACTTGATCGATTCGTCTCTAACATGGTGAAAAGATCTTTCCACCATTGTTTCTAGCTTTTTCTTCGAGATTCTTATCGATTTCCTTCACATTTCCTTCATCTTATAAGCAAGGATTCTCATGAACCAAATTCATGAGTAATTCGTCGGACATAATTAGTTTATTCGCCATCTCAGGTTAAAGTCACAATAAAAATTGTCCAAATTCTTGCATTGAATTCACAACACGCATCAAAAGCATTCGTAAACTAGTTCTCTACATTACAATAACAATGACATAACCACAAACTATCTGAACACAATCTGAAATTGAACTTCCATGCTGCTCTCTGATTGGTCTTCGGTAGAATTCCGACGTAAACTTAACGTAAAAGCTTGGAACTCTTACGTCAACGGTAACGTCAAAGCACTGTGATTGTTCTCGCTTAGTAACACATTTCTAGGTTTTGCGGCTACGTTACGTTTACGTTTAAGTTTGCATTGTGAATGAGGCCTTAGGGTACTGTTGCAGCTTTCCCCTGGTGTTGATCGAAGAAACCAAGGAAAGTTACCGATAAGAGCAGCCGGTCGTTAGAATTCTCCTCCAGACAGCGGCTGAACTCGACCTAGCTAGTGTCGAAAATCCTGCCTCTGTCGGGACTCACGCCCTAGGACCTCCCGGTCAGAGGCACTGCAGTGACAGCAGTTGATGCCCGGAGCCTCCTTCGCTCCTTTGCACTTTTGAGCCTCTCCGCCAGCGCGAACGCCCTTTCTACGCTAAAGTGCTAACGGAAAATGCAATTCCCACTGAATAGGGAGTTCTTTCAGGACGAAGCGACAAAACTATCGATCTTCTGCGCATGCGCAGTTCGAGTTTCTTATCACCTTTGTGCACCTTGTTTTACGCTCTGCCGTGCAAAAATGTTCTAATCACTGGGCGTCATCGCGCGACTTGCGTGACACGTTGAGTCAATCATGTGATCAAGCTATATGCAATTTGTTGGCAACTGCCCGGGCGTGTGGTGATCATTTTATAATACTATGATGCAATATCATGGTGGCATTCATCGCTTTTGTATAACTTTCTGTATCTATATACAATAGTAATTATATTTAAAAATCATTAATGTAATAATTATATTTTCAGGTTAGTGGTCGGTGCGCACCTCTAATCGAACTACGAATGACGAGAAAATGTCACGGGAGTTGAGCGCAGACTTCGCTGTTTCTTCCATTTGGAACCACCTCCCGCGCAAACACCTTTTACACTTTACATGCTATTGGAGACTTGCCTAATAACGTTTTACGCTGCACTATGCAAAATCTCTGTGTAATTCGACAAGAGGAGACAAATAGACGGATGAATGGCGATGCACCATTGTTTGTGGATGATTTTTGTTCCCAAAGCGACATATAAGAACATTTCTTTGAGTATAACATATCTTAGAAAATTGCAACAGAAAATTTCAATATTACGTAGTTTAGTATTTATACTCCCTCGCACTCTAGCAGCGGCTCGTAGAGGAGAGTCCATTTTGCTTGATATTTAGCGATTTTATGCTTGGGATTCAGCGATTTCTTTTCCTGGTGCCTTTATGCGGTTAGCTTTGTGTTGGTCTGTGGCTATTAAGAACCTCGTCACAAGTGTCCGGCAAGAGCTTTAACCTCGCTCACTGTAGATAATATGTAGTGTAAATAAATGTAATTTCTAGAGCTACCACGTGGGGCGAAGTGTTAATTTTATTTTATTTATTTTTATTTACCCCGTGTTCAATTATGTACTGCAGGAAACATCCGCTTAGCATTAAAGGAGGTTAGAGCTCCTCTATACTGGCCATTTGTCGACATTTGTTTCCCTACTTCCGGGGGTCTGTGTGCTGGTAACAGCCACATGAAATCGTACTGACGTTTTTGGAAATGGGAAGAGAATGGTATGGCAAACGTCATGTTATGCATCAGTGTTGCCGGTTGCATTTGACACGGATATTTTGATGAGTTTTTTCAACAAATCCTTCATATTTTTAAAGTTAAAATGCAGTTCTTCAAGTTTCCGTGAAATTCTTTCTTTAGTGGCCTCATTTATAAAGACTGGTTGCGTGTGAGAGCCGCAAAACTCCTCTATACTACTTAAACAATATTATCTAGATACAGAAAATATAACTCCAAGACGAAGTGTTACAGAGCTTTAAAACCTACAATTTTGAAGCCAAAGGCCTCAAAGAATTGCTCCTATCACCGTAATCTATAGGATGAGATCTTCGTGGACATCCTATTACATTTTTGATAGTTTGGCGCTTCGCGTTACTTCATTGTATTTCAAACATTGCAAAGAGTAGGGTGGTATTGGCCCGATTCTATATTTTCGCATGGACAACTTCACTTAGCTTTCTCAAGAGTAAAAAGCTTTTTTAATATTTTTGTGGTTATCAAGCAAAGCGAAAAACAAACTGTCAAGGAAGATTGTATAATTACTTAAAATATTTTTAAGGAAGTGTTGTGAAGTGTTCCAAGAACATCTGTCAACAATACCAAATAAAGCTTTTTTGAAAATGTTTCAAATATAAATTGCATTGTTTTTATTTTCATTCGATATTCTGTAACTACATTGTAAGTTACCTTTATACATATTTTAAACAAATAAACACGTTTCGTTATCAACTTTCCCCCTTAATGTGGAAATGGAATGTTAGAGAAGAGGGTGAGATAAATGAAAGAGTTTTCGCAGAGTACGCTAGTTTACGGACAATAAATATGTGAATTCTGGTACTAATATCGAAAGGAGTCTGAGTGGACCTTAGGATCGCCCTGAATTGGACATAGCTCAGATTCCTCAGGTTAGCGAAAATATTACTCCACAAATAATCATATTTTCGAACAATTCAACATGACCTTATTTGAAGATTTGTTTTTGATGAACACATTTCATTAAGAAAAAAAATGTATCTTCACAATTGTAGTTGTAGGAAGAGGCCGAAATTTTTAATTTTTTAAAAATGTTTGCAATATTAGGCATTTTAACGAACATGAGACCTGCACCATTCTCTTAAGCTTCCTTCCTTCCTTCCTAAGGTCCAATTAAATTAAAAAACGTGCGGTTTTTAAGAAAAATAATTTGAAGAAAATAAAAATTGCTAATATTTGACACAAAATTTCGCAAAAATATGCATGTTTTTGTTGTTGTAGGAAGGCGCCAAAAAAATTTTGAATTTTTTCAATTTTCAAAAAATCTGAGTTTTCAGCCAACCAATGAGACCTGCACTATTCTCTTCTGACTATCCAACAACAAAATTTTATCAACATCGTTCGCGCCATTCTTTGGAAAATTTTGAAAATGTCCCAGGGGCTTCATAAAGCACACCCCAAAATTAAAATATCGTTTTCAAATTCATGGGGTCAAGGCATCTGCCAGATCGATCGGATAATGTCAATTTTGGAGAAAATCGGCTGAACGGTTTAGTCGCCAGCGTTGTTCACAGACGGACAGACTTTTACCGTCAATCGATTTTCCAGCATCAAGGACCCACAAAACAGGGATTCTGGCTACACCACGTGTTAGAGGATTTTTTTTCTCTAAATTTAGCGACTAGATTTATTCACTTTTTCATTACCGGGACCCTGTAATAAGAGTTTTTCTGCCGCTTTTTCGCTCAGCATTACATAACTTTCTCTTCTTAAGAATTTTCTTCTTAAGCGCGAGAAAGTAAAAATCAAGTGTTAAGGGGTCTTTTGGCAGCTGCTTTCAATTAGTATACGCGTAGAGCCCCGCGGTCGCGGCGGCTTGGTTGTTTGACAGAAAAGAGGCCACCGCGCCACACATTTTTGTAAACCCCTCCGGCTAAATTTTGTGAAACCACTTGCGAAGTCACGAGCTGCCACTGGTTCATACCAAGTCTCTTTGTGGTTGATAAGGGTGCGGTCAGAGCGGATGCGAGTTGAGCCGACTTCGCGTTGGGGGGAACAAGAGCGTTTACGATCTAATGTTTGAAATACTCACTAGAGGGCAGGCATAGTCGCACTACGTTCGATGCTCTCTAGCGAATACAGACGGAGCTTCTAGTCGGCATAGTCTTATCAAATGAACTTGGAATATGCGTCCGAACCACCGTGTAAGAAATATTTTTTACATCGTGTGGACCGGACTGACGCATTTAACGCGGACCCACACATTGTTACGTCAGATTAACGAGCAGCCCTTGCAAGAGCTTACATTCAAAGTCCCACCCAAGAACATCTGAAAATTTCAGAAGAGTGAATTGCGTTTCTGACAAGTTTAATTTATTTGGCAAAAACATAAAAAGTAAAAACTGCATGTGACGTATGCGGGAGAAGATTATCTGCGCACGTTTTCTTGAGTTCCGGAATCCCTTCCCAACATTTTAACTAAAATTACGGTAATTGAAAGATTAATAAAAGTAAAAAACAAAGAAATAATAAAGTAACCAAATAATATCGTGCGTTGTAGTTATAATCATCAATACTGCTTGAAAATTTGTTTCTACCATTAAGTAAGTCAGTTTTGACGGATATTACGGTTTCGTAAAAAAATAGGCAAAGCAATGGTAAGATTTCAAGCTCAATGAAAAGAGGCTTGCAGGGATCACGTGGATGACATTTTTTCATTATTCGAATAATTTTCTTTTGCAATCTAAAGGTCTGGGGACTACAGGATGAGCTTCCCCAGAATATTATGCCTTATCTTAGGCGGGAAAGTACACTTGCAAAATATACGCAACGAGCTGCATGAAAGCTAACAGAATTTGAAAGAATTCTGAATGCGTAAGGAACTTCATTTAGTGTTTAATTCTGCTATAAGTACATTCCATTTGAAGTTTGATTGAATTGAGAGACCTAGAAATTTTGTTTCCAGTTTCCTTCGAACATGAACCTAACTCCATTTATGCAATAGGAATGTGAAGTTTCTTTTACATACATCTCTTTCGTATCACATCAAACCAATTTTATACCATGTCTCTCCGAAAACAACGTTTCAATCTTTCCAATATTACTCGACGCTGGTGCGTAATATTTGGAAGACGGATGTCTGATGCAGCCGAATGCAGTGTAATACCTTCCGTTCGGTAGTATCAGTCAACCGTTCGGGCCCTACATTTTCTTCCGTTAAACACGGATCTACTCTGACCGTGACCAAAATATGACCAAAGATGCAATCTTACGAGTATTAAATAGAATCATTCTCATCGGTGAACGTGAACATAAACATATGAAATCCAAGAATATTTTCGTGTCTAATTTCCTTGATTAGTTTTTCTTAAAATGAACAATCCAAAGTACGGAAATCATGCATAAATCACCAATATATGAATCGCTATCTGCAGAAACGCAATTAATCAAATTTTACATACTTTTTTATTGGTGGGGATGGCTGTGGGTAGGCCATTGCATTGTGTACCGCAGAAAGGAAACTTCGCTATTAGATATCAAAGGTATGTGCCTTCATGTGCAAAAATTCATCGTAAAGAGAAATATTTCTTAAAAAGGGGTTTTATACAGTTCTTTTTGTTTCCTCCGTAAAATTAGGAAATGCGGACTAATTGCCTTTCTGCAGTTAGCGATTCATATGTTGTCCCAGTAGGGAACATCAAATGCTATACTCCGATTTCAATTTTGTGGCACTTGACGGTCACGAGCTGGAAGGAGACGGGGACATTGTCATCCAATCAGGAGCTCCAGTACCAAATATTTAAGTCGTAACGAAGCTCCCAATTGGATGACACTGTCCCTGCCTCCTTCGAGCTGGGTACCGTCAAGTGCCGTTATGTTCACATCGGAATACAGGTAGGGATCACTCCCGCCGACTTGGATGGCCAAGGTGGCTAAGGCATATGCCGACTCAGCGCCTCGGTTTGCAGGGTCGCGGCTTCGAGCCCCGCCGTGGGCAGGGTTGTTTGTCCCTTGTCTTTCATGTGTGTGTTATCGCGGAAGACCGTGTGGGTCTGCTGACCGCGGGCCCGCATGCGTGTCTAGTGTAAAGGTTATTTTGTGTCCCCATGAGGGACATAATGGGTACCCGGCGCTGATAGTCGAAATCAACTACTCCTGAAGGTAGAAAAAGCCCCAGGAACGGGGAAAATGTAGGGTTGACCCGCTCTCGCAACCCCCGTCAATTCGCACCCAGTGATTACGTGAGTGTTGTCAAGGTCGATGCCACGAGCGTGAGTCCGTGACACGAGTGCTACAACGAAATCGCCTCTCCACGCAGTTCGTCACCCCGCCACCAGAGACAACGCCATCCCTATTGTAAGACGGCGGGTTTATTAATACGAGTGTTATTTTTTTAAAAAGGTCCGTTTCTTAATAAGGAAAATATTGAACATATCATAAAAATACATTTTTTCAATAATCTACCTACTGTCATCTTCATTTCTACGTATTTGCATTTTTGTATAAAAATTCGTTATTCCGGGCAACAAGTTTTTGAACTCAGACGTCAATGAAATCTGCCGCCTGTGGAAAAGTCCAACCCCAGATGGCAGTTCTCATTTTTTTGTTGTCGCTGAACCCGTTGACAACAAAGAAAATCCTTTAAACATGTAAGCATGTGATAGTCAGTAGGTGCAAGATCTGGACTGTAAGGTGGATGATCCAGTTGTTACGGTCCAAAGATCTGTTTAGCCTTTGTGATTGTGCAGACACATGGGAACATCGGCGGGCGACGCAATTTTCTTAAACATTTCAAAGTTCTACAGCTCGGCTCACAGACATACCAGACGGCTGGGAAAGGCGTCAAAAGGCGGGCAAGGTATGTTGAAATCAGAAACTCATGCACATTACGGCGATCGCGGATCAATCTCATTCTCGTCCACAAACGGACCTTATTTAAAAAATAACCTACGTAGTTCCCTTTCCCGACGCTAGTTGCGCAGAGAAGCTCGTGGCACGGCCCGATGCCACGACGCGTGCCACTGCCACCAGTAGCAGACCTCGACACCACTGGATTACGTGCTTTCGTGTTAACGGCGAGCGGCGCCGAAGCGCGCGTACCCAGGGGGAATCCGGCGGAGCGCAGGGCGTGGTGGTGCCCCTTGGCGCCGGTGAGCGGGCGGCCGGGCCCGCCGCCGCGCAGCGCGCCCAGGGCGCCGCTCAGCGCGTTGATGAGCGGCCGGCTGAGCGGCACGCGCAGCGCCGTGCGCTTCGGGGGAATCCCCGCGCCAACGGCCGCCGCCGGCGCCCCCAGCGACAGCCGCCCCACGTCGGGCGCCTCGCGCGGGCTGCCGCCGCGGCTGCCCCCTCCGCCCAGCACCTGCGGGAGCGTTCCAGCGAATGAGTTCTATACAGAGAGTAAATAAGAGCGATTGGCAGGGTGAATGATAAAATAAAAAATTACCGAATCAACAATGAACACTGAAAAGAACTAGGTAGAAACCACTAAACATCTGTAAATAAACTAGGCAATGCCCAAAGTGACGCGCTGTATAGTTTTAAATTAGATATAAGTGAGTTTTAATTTGTATTTTTAAGATATCGCCTTCCACCATCTACACAAGCCAAATCGGCTGGAGAAAGAATTGTGTACCCTTAATTGAATAAATTCCCGCTCCTCCAGGGTAACCGGAGGGAAGGGGGATTTGAAAAAAGGGACGCGTTCGTGGTCGGGCGAGCGTTTATTTGGCACTTGTAAACTGTTCTCCAATTTAAATGCAGTAGGCACTTCAAGATCACCAGCTGCTTGGGGAGAGGAACACTACGGAGTTATTAGGGAGTTTGTGCATGTCTGAGCGGGCAGCAAACGACTGCAATCTCGATCTACTGCGCATGCGCAGATGCAGGAATGAGTTGTGAAACTGGAACTGAGCTTGTGCAGAAGATCGCTAGTGCATTCGATTGTTTAACGTTCGACGGTGCACAAACTCCCCGTTGCGACTCATTTTGACGGCCAATTACTCCACAAATATTCCTATTTTCGAAAAGTTCAACATGACCTTATTTGAAGATCTGTTTTTGATGGGCACATTCATTAAAAAATGTAGTTGAAGGAAGACGCCGAAACAATTTTGAATTTTTTCAATTTTAGAAAAATTAGGAGTTTCAATCAACATGAAACCTGCACCATTTTCTTAAACGCCCTTTAAACTATCCAACAAAAAATTTCATTAAACTTATTAACGCAATTTTTTTTTAAATTTTGGAAATGTCCCAGGGGCTTCAGGTAAAATACCCCCGAAAATTAAAATATGAGTTTCAAATTCAAGGAGCTACGACATCAGCCAGATCGATCGGGAAAATTTCAATTTTGAAGAAAATCGGCTGAACGGTTTAGTCGCTAGCGTTGTTCACAGACGGACAGACAGACGTTTTGCCGTTAATCGAGTTTTCAGTATCAAGGAGCTATTAAGCATGTATTCTGACTGCACCACGTATTAGAGGATTTTTTTCTAAATTTAGCAACGGGATTTATCCACTTTTTTGTTACCAGGGTCCTGTAATAAGTGTTTTTCGGCCGAAAATGCGCCGTTTTTATGCGCGGCATTACATAAAGTTCTCTTCTTAACAATTTCCTTCTTAAGCGCAAGAAAGTAAAATATACATATGACCGCGTTTATTTATAACCCATTGACTGATGAGCTCCGAATTATATGAGCCCATTTTCGTAACCGAGGTGGTGTCGGTTTCCCGCGATTTCACAGTACAATAGGTTGCCAGGCGCAGTTTCTGATCAACGGTTCCGGCACCCACGCACCCCTGGATGCACTGCATGCGCCAGTCATCTAGAGACGTGGCAACGAGAGGGCCGCTATCAGCCAATTGCGCTCTCATACACGGAAAATAACACGGCCTGAATACTGAACCACAGCACTCTTCCCCATTCGTCTGTTTTCAGCACAGTTATCCACTGGCGCAAACAGTGGAAACAGTACAGGTGTTTTTTTCTCTCGTTTCTCCAAAGGTACGTAACTAGACGAGAAAAAAAATATAGCTTAAACGATTTGCTTGGAAATGAAATGTTTCCTTCAAAATGTTTTTGTTTATTACTGTGTAATTGCGCAACTTGTACTTCAAGGTGACACCACGCCGAGATAGGCTATCCCGCCGAACACCGCTGCCTGCCCCTTTTGTCCTGAAGTAACGTCAAATCGGAAGCGTATCGAGTGCGGCCAGAAAAAAGCATTTCCAATTCGCAAGTTTCTGACCAGAATTCCTGCGAGGGAGGTAGCGTGGGTATATTTCAGAGGCGATACATGACAGAAATTTTCGCATTAAATTGCCTGTTTACCATACTGTGTACTTGTATTACCAATTGCCTTATCGTTTTGATTTTTAACTGATCAAGGAAACCAATGAACTTTTTTCTCTACCAGTTAATGAAATAATGTCAACACCTCATCAGCTTCTAAAAATCACAATTCATTAGTAGTTCCTGACATTTCTCTTCATTTTTATTTTTCTTCATTTATTTTCACAAACTTTAAATGTGTTTTACGCTCTTTACTTTTCACTAACCCTTACAAGTTTACGCAAGCCTTTCTTATGTTGGCTAACGGGGTTTTCCCCCCAACCAAGTATCTCCCATAGAGAGGCACCGCCCCAATCGGGACAAGCTCTAAGCTCCCTACCGGCCTCCCGGCATGTGTGGTGGTGTAGTGCATGTAATTATAAATGTGTGTAAGGGGTGAGGATAGGACAAGGAAGAGGAAGGAAATATCGCGCGCGATCCGGGCCCTGTTTGTTAGTATACTGCTCCGGCATTTGCCTGGTGTTGATCGGAGAAGCTACGGAAAACTACGGAACAGAACAGGGGGCCGCTAGAACTCTCCTTCAGACCGACTGAATTCGACGTAGCTGACCAGCTAATGTCGAAAATTCTGGCACCGTGGGGAGTGTAACTCTAGGACCTCCCGTCAGAGGCACTGCAGCGGCATCAGTTGATGCCCCGAATCTCTGTATGAGGAAGCTCCGCGTGGGAGGACTTGCCGTGGCGCCGCCGCCGGGCACGCCCGTGGGGCCCTTGGGCACGGCCCTGGGGCCGAGGGCGCGCCGCCGCGGGTCGGTGTCGGGCGCCGCGTTGCGTATGTGCACCGGCACCTCGTTGATGGCGTGCTCCTCCCCGCACAGCCGCTCCGCCGTGTCGTGCTCCCGGAAGACCACGATGGTGGACGCCGGCGCGCCCAGCGGGTTGAAGTTGAACACGCCCAGCACCGGCCCGAACTGGCTGAAGTACGCCTGGATCTCGAACGGCTGCACGTCCTCGCGGTGCGGGCCGAAGAACACCTAGCGCAGAGCGCGCACACGCGAAAGCTCGCAGCTTCTCGGCTGCCCGGGAGGCGCCGCGGCCTACGCACTTGTGCCATCCATTCGGCCGCCACTCTGCAAACCTTCCTTAGGGCGAAATGTCCGGTCTCCCGGACAGCCAAGTAGCTAATTTCTTTCCCCACACGTCATATACAGTTTTTACTGTGTTTTTTGACAAATAAATAAATAAATAAATAAATAAATAAATAAAATAAATACTGACTGCGACTGCGGAAGCCTAAGCTGTCAAGCCAAAGCTTGCTTTGTAGGGATGCGCCATGGATGTCGATGTTTTCAAAATATCTATTATTTTTATAGAAATGTCTATGATTTTACTGTCGATGTTTGAAGCTGATGATTTTAACATCAACGTTTTCACAGTTTGCCAGTGTTTTAATTTTTAACGAAAAATGTACCATAACAATATAAAACCTCTCATAACTTTGAAGTATATTAATTGAAAAGGATTTTATATCAAAGTGACCCACGGTAAAGAGTATGAAGCGAGAAATTGTTACTTTTTGTTAGAGTCTCGCTTTGGGATAAATGGGGAACATTGTCCTTATCGTGACGATTAGCAAGCAATCACTGCTTAAAATGTTTCGAGTAATACGAGTAGAACGTTGCTTCTTCTCTTTTCTTTTTTAGTGTTGAATGGAAGTGTGGTTTTTGGGGTTGGGCAGTGGGTTTTTTTCCAGTGCCGTAGTTTACGAGGATTGATGTAATTCCATCTACCCTAAAATAATTTTAATGAAAAACTTTGAGTGGCTTCTAGTACAATCGCGTGTTGAAAACAATCTATTTCTTTACGTTGGAAATAGTACAATAGTTTTTGCTTTGAATTCGGTGAGTTTTAATCGATAAATCTAGTCTAATACGTTTGTAATGTTCATTATAGAAGTTTTGTGATTTTTTCTTAGTTTTTGCGCTTCTGAGTCTTTAAATTAATATTATAAATTAATAAACATGTCCTTGAATTGTATCTCCCCTACCGGTCCTTATATTAATGCAATATCTTACTATATATCAGTTTTAGAAGCATCAATGATTTTTGGGCAAGGTGTTATTAATATCGATGTGTTAATTTCGAAAATTGATGTTTTGTTGGCGGTATCGCGTCTCTAAATTTGATTGGTTGCTTGTTCTAATTCTAAATACGTGCCATGTGGAAGTGCCAGGGTGGAGAAGCACTGAAAAGTTTTGAACTGACTAAAGGGATAAAAGGCATTGACTGACTGCGACGTTACGAGACAAAAGTAAAAAAATATCTTAACAGACAGTTACTTCAAGGTGGCTCCATACATTCGGCATTCGCCAGGCAACGAGCTACTGCTCGCCCGATCCCGACCAGCTGATGTGTTCGGTGAATGTTCGCTCCCTTTGATGTGTCCAAAAGACCGACACGCGGCGGGTAGGGCGAGCGCCGAACGTTCGTCACTCGGCAAATAGCAAGCGACCCATCCACACTACTCGGGATTCGGTGAGCTGTTGCTCGCTGTTTGCCGAATAGCGAATGTGTGGAGCCGCCTTCCGGTGTATATACGCTTTACGGTCCAAGAGAGCTGAGTGACGTGCGAAGAAGACTGAAAAGAAGGAAATAAATTCCGAAGCGCGGTGCTGAGGTCGGAGGGGGCGCTCACCTTGCAGGGCACGTACACGTCGCACGTCTCCCCGTTGATGAGGTGCTTCTGCGCGAGCACGCGCGTCTGCGGCTGCGCGTCGGCGAAGCGCACGAAGCCCAAGTTGCTCAGCTGCGGGTACACGCTCAACTCCACGCGCGCCACGCGCACCTCGCCGAACGTCCCGAAGTACCTGCGCACGCCCGCGCACGCGCACGCCCGTTCATCTCACTCGCCGATTGCCGCCAAAACGTACGTCGTCCTTCGCGCATCTGGATTCCGAAGGATATTTCTGTCTGTGCTTGACAGCCCGTTACGGGCCATGGCCTACCTGCAGCGTCATGGGTTAAGGGGTACGTGTGGTTAACACGAAGACATCCCCACGCCGTGTTCCGGTCTTCTCGATCTAGGAAGTGAGTTTTCTCACTCTCATGTCGACACAAAGCAACATATACTGGGACATTGCAACGAAAATGCACACTATAATCTTGCCCGACCGGGAATCGAACTCGGGGTCGCGTCATGGAAAGCGAGCACTCTGACCAGTGAATTATCCGCGAGGGCCCAACGGATCTTTCATCCATGATAAATAATTACTCAGTCCTCCTTTCCACCGGCAGAGTTAGCCCATTGTCACCGTTTCTGTAGCAAAACACAGGGACGGGGTCGAGACCTGAGACCCGACGGGGGCACCCTACCTTGATAGCTAGATGGAATTCAGTCGCTGTCAGGAGGAGAACTCTAGCGGCCGGCTGTTCTAATCAGTAGTTTTCCGTGGTTTCTCTGATCAACACCACGTAAATGCCGGAAAAAAAAAAACCTTACGAAATGGGCCACCGACCGCGCGCGATATCTTCATTTCTTACACACACACACACTCACACACACACACACACACACACACACACACACACTTACATGCACTACATTACCACACATGTCGAGAGCTTAGAGCTTGTCCCGGCTGGAACTGTGCCCCGCTGGTGGGAGATACTTGGTTGAGGGATACCCCCTCAGCCGCGTGTAGGTCGGCGCCGGAACTCACTACACAGCGGGGGATGATCGCTACCACCTCTCATTATAAAACAAGTACGGGACTAATGACCATAGCAGCTGACGCGCCCAGAAATCGAAATATTCAATCAATCGTCCGCTGCATAGCTCAAAGGCAACCCCGTTGTGCAGCATCCTTGACCGAAAGGTTCTAGGCTTTCTGTCCCGACGGTAGTGAATTTTCGACACTAGCTACATAGCTAGGTAGAATTCAGCCGCTGTTTGGAAGAGAATTCTAGCAACCGGCTGCTCTGATTGGTAGTTTTCCGTGTTTTATTTTTCGATAAAAACGAGTTGAATGCCGGTGGTGTACCCTAACAAAAGGGCAATGACAGTGCTCAATCCGTCCTTCCTCTCCTCTTATTCATGCTCTCTTACACTTACTTTACACGCCCTACACTGCCACTCTTGTGTGATGAGCAGTCGAGAGACTATAGTTTGTGCCCGTGTGGGGCGGTGCCACGCTGGGCGTACATTTCGAGAGAAAATTCCCCGCGCCAGCCGATGTGTAATTTATCTCACGTTTAAGCGGGAGAGGAAAGATGCCACATGAGGTATACAACATACAGGAAGTAGTTGTCGCGTTGCAGGGGTTTCGGAGCGTACCTGCGCAGCTGCTGCTCGGTGGTCATGAGGCTGAGGCCGGTGACGATGAGGTAGAGGCTGCTGGGGCGGCGGCCCTTGGGGAAGACGCAGCTGTAGGCGCAGTCGCCCCAGCCGCCGTCGGGCGGGCGCAGGCGCTCGTCCGCCAGCCGCACGCCGCGCAGGAAGCCCGTCTGGCGGTTGCGGAAGCGCAGCCCCGCCGCGCCTGCGCACCGCCCCCGCCCGTCCCGTTAGCCAAGTGCGAGTTCTTATTGCGGGACATGGCGGCGATTTGCTCCTTATCTTGCGGTTCCGGGCGCATTAACGGCTACGGTCACTGCTCCCGCATGTGGAGTGCATGTTTTTATAATAACGGGCGGTGATCTTACCTCACTGGATGGTGAGTTCCGGCGCCGACCTACATGCGGCGTGCGGGGTTTTCTCCACCCAGGTGTCTCCCAGCAGGGCACCTTCCCAGCCGGTACAAGCTCTGTAGTACAGATTTTTCTAACTCTGCCCCTGAAGCCCTACTAGCCACGATGAAATATCACACGGTATTTCGTGTCTTTCTCCGTCGTATCGCTAGAAATCGCATGATCGCAAGCACTGCTTGATACGGTCGCGATCATGCGATACTTGGCAATATGACTAAGAACGTCGCGAAATATCGTGACATATTCCGTCGTGAAGAGCCTTGAGGGGAAAAGTTAGAAAAATCGCAGTATAGTCTTGTGCATGTTTTTATTGCGGGAGGTGGCGATGATCTTCTGCGTTATTTTGCGTATTCTGGCGCATTAACTGCTATGGTCTTTGGTCCATATGTGTCCCGTATGTGTAGTGCATGCTTTTTATAATAACGGGCGGTGACCTTGCCTCACTGGATGGTGAGTTTCGGCGCCGACCTAAATGCGGCTTGTGGGGTTCTCCCCAACCAGGTGTCTCCCATCAGCAGGGCACTGACCCAGCCGGCTCTAAGCTTCCGACATGTGTGGTAGTGTGGAGCATGTAAGCATGTGTATACACCTTATATATAAGTAAGGGTGAGGAGAGGACAAGGGAGAGGAAGGAAAGATCGCGCGCGGCCCGAGGCGGTTTTGCTCTCCCGCATAAACCCGGCATTACGACGCCGAACTCCACATCACTTTGCGGCGGAACCCCTTCTGCGGGTATCTCTTCCAGCGGGCCACCGCCTCAGCCGGGACAAGCCCTTATCTTCCAGCAGGTCCCCTGGCGTGTGAGCTGATGGATGACATATAGTTAGTGTCTTATTTACGTGGCGAGAGTGAGGCCTTCAGGCCGCTTTTCCGCCTGACCACGCAAATTTCACTACGCTATTTTCACCATCTAGCGGTAAAAATCGAAACAAGGATTTGAATTTAGCTCAGAGGCTTCTTTTAGGCTTGAAGATTTTTTACATGCAGTACATCTACAACATGTGACAGCCGATTTTACTTCTCCTCCGAAGGAAGGCGTACGATGGAATTTTTTCCTTAAAAGTCCCCGGCTTCGATCGTATTTAAACCCTGAAACGCAAACCGTTATAACAAGAGGGGCGGATACGAGGGGCAAGGGAGGGGAAGGAAAGATCATATTCGACCTGTGGCCCGTTAGATACCGCTCCGGCCCCTTAACACAAAAGGTCTATTTAGGATATGGCATGACCATGTCTTGCTGATTTAGGATATGGCATAGCTAATCCCCTTGGGTGACGTAGCGTTGTGGCTACCATGGTATCTGTGAGCTGTGGAGACTGCGGTGTCGAATTTCGCCATGAGCGTAGTTGTTTGCTGTGGCGTTGTGGCGTGGTGGTCTCTATGCCAACCCCTAAGCCTTCAAAAATCCCACCCCTCCCCAGGCATCTCGCTGTCTGAATGTTGTGTGAATGTTACTGCTTCGTGGCAGGGGGAGAAAGCTCCGGGCCAATGGGACGCTAAGTGAGTGCGATCTGGCCGCCACCGAAACTCTCTGTACATAAAATAGAGATAAGTGCCGCAGCAGACTTACGATGTGTAGCGACATAAGGCAGCTCTCGGTCGCAATGGACTTATGAGTCACGAGGAAGTTGAGTAATGTGAGCTACGGTTAAGCTCCCCTAGGGTGTAAAAGGTTCCCTAGGAACAATGGCAGGGACGGCCAGCTGACGACCGGTAGGTTATGCAGACGTAAACTATCCATTGATGATGATGATGACAGCGCAATCCTCAAGCAATATTGCTTCAAATAAGTGGACTCTAATAGACGTCCATTTTTCACATACGTACCTCAAGAACGACGAATTGAATCCCTTCTTTAATCAGAAACGGGGCAAGGTGTAATTTGCACTAACTTTTTTGTAGTTGTGTAGTCAACGAGTGCATTCACTTTATATTTTTCGTACAAAAAGTGTCACGTACACAATTTGATTTGTGCGCTTTCGGGATCGTTAGTAATATTGTAGTAAACTTCCAATGAACTGTCAAAGTTTTTAGCGAACTCTTTTATAGGAGGCCTGCAATGACATGACATAAGATAATTTAAACCGGTCACTCATGGCCCACTCATTTGATAAAAGTGCACATTGTATGTAGGAAAAAAAAGAGGTAGCATTGTCTCTTTTTCAGTAATTAGAATGAGTGATACAAAAACACTCTTACATTCCGTAACTCGTAAACAATGCGAAACTCCTGAGAAACAAAACTGTAGTGCGATTTTTATAACTTTGCCTCTTAAGGCCTGTCTTCACGATGGAATATGTCACGGTATTTCGCGACTTTCTTAGTCGTGCTGTCAGATATCGCATGATCGCGACCGTATCAAGGAGTGCTTGCGGTCATACGACATCTAGTGGCAAGATCGAGAAAGACACGAAATGCCGTGTTTTTATTTATTTATTTACGTCAAAAAACAGTTAAAAAACTGCGTATGACGAGCTATGGGGAAAAGTGAATTTTGTGCACGTTTTCATAATTCTGTGGTCTCTATCCTAAACCATATTTTAGTCGAATTTTGAATACAGAAAAGAGAGGTTTTTTTCGAGTTTTGTTGACAAAATATTCGCTCCTATATAATAATATTATGTGTGATATTCCATCGCGACCGTAGGGGCTTGAGAGGCAAAGTTACAAAAATACACTGTAATATGTGTATATACATTATGTAAATAGCTGTTACACATATTTTACACATAAAAATATCGGTATTTACTGTAAAATCTAAATATCATCACGCACAATTTATATTTATGTATTTAATTTCCATTTCTCATATATTTTAAACACGAATTAATCATTATTTGAATTTCGTTTTGGTTTTCTCTTTTGTGCTTTCATTTAATTTAGCATAATAATTATTATTATAATTATATAATAATGTTTGTAATTTATCAATGTTATTTGGATAAATTAGGTGTTTCTCATCGTAAACTTATTCCAAATCTGAAAATTCTTGGAGCCTGCCGGATTTTTCGCAGTTTTAAATATGTAGCGTTAGAAATGTGGTAACCTAAAGGCCCCTTAAACTTTTAACCTCAGGTGAAAAAAAAAATGAAACAAGTGTCGAAAAAAAACCACTAACATATTCTAAGTGAACAAATACATTTATCCGAAAAAAAGGCCCTTTGTGGAAAGGTGATTCTCAATTTTCAGTAATAAAATAATTTCACTTTTACGTACTTCAAAATTTACTTTAAATAAATCATTATAAAGCACGTTCAAAATTGTGGGTTACAACTCGATTGAGGTAGAACAAGAACAGCTGTTTTATTGATAACATCTAGTTACGAGCATTGTTGGCAAGTAATGAAAAATAAACATATTCGCTTCCGTCAAATAGAAACTACAAGGGTTTGATAAAAAGTAATGAGAATTTTTTTACCCCTGAAAAAACTTTATTGACAGAGGCACACACCTTCAGTATAAGCGCTTCCATTGTTGACCTTTTGCCAAATGTTAGGAAGGCGTCGTACACCATCTGCGCGGCTATCTTTGTTGATGAGCCCTATTGACCGCCTTACAGCATGAACAATTTCTTCTCTTGTTCTGTACCGGGTTCTTCTCAGTGTTTCTTTCATTTTGCTGAAGATATCATAATCACAGGGACTCATATCGGGTGAGTAAGATGGATGTTCCTGAATCTCTCGTTGCCAGCAACGCAAGACTTCTCCTCGTGGGGTCGCCCTGTATCCTTCACATCACCTCTGCCTAACCTGAACGCTTCATCGTACGTCTGTGGAGTATGGCAATGCAGTATCACCACATACTTCACGCAGTGAAACACATTCTTGCTTACTACGACCTCGTGACACTTCAGTTTGGAACCACGAACGTTGCTCTACCTTTGTAAAACATTACGTTAGGGCGCTTGCACTATTTCAATGAAATTCAACGATTTACACATTGCAGTAGACTGACATAGTACTGTTTCCGCTCGCAGCACACACTCATCTTATTGTCCTTTCTTTTGTCACGACAGATGGCAGATTTTGTCACGCCCACTCACGGGCTTTAAGTTACAGCAATATTCTCATTACTTTTTATCCAGTCTATGGATTTGCATAGAAAAAGATGCTCCAATTTGTTTTTCCGAGTGGTTGACAAAGCTGCAGAAACGATCTCGACCGACTAATCCACCTCAAACTCCTAAATCATGTTATATGAGACAATAAATCGTAAACGAGGACTAGCTGGGGTTAAATTTCTTAATCCCCTATTACAAGAGTAGTCATTTAAATAGCTCAAAACTGAAAAACGTACCTTGATTTTTAACCCTAAAACTTTATTCTTCTATCTCAATCAATACTTTAAATGTTCGACGGGTCTAAATACTTAATGAAATATCTTGAATTTGCAATAATAGTGTACACACTAGAACACTCCTCGTAATCAAATGATCTTTTGAGACATTCATCATTGCAAAATTTTCCGTAAATAATCAGGTAAATAAAACCAAAATAATATCTAAAAATTCTTCCATGCACTTGTCAGAGAGATAAAATAACAGAAGCCACCATCATCAGTAGTAATATTGTTTTTAAGTAAATTTATACAGCATATTTTACTCTCCCTCTGATAATAGGTCTTTTGTTTTTACCATCATCAAAATGTCTAATTGCTTTAAAAGTTAAGAAGACGAGAGAAAACTCATTATGAAAACATAACCCCCTTTCCTTCGAGCAGCTGAGTGAAACTCGAACACCAGCTTTTAAAACGTCTGGGACGCAGCGTTTTCAAGTGAAGTGCAAATGTGAATGATCTTGGCTGTCCGGGTGACGCCGCGTCGAAGGTTGAGTTGCCGACGTTACGACCATCTTATCGTGGTCTTCCTCAGGATACCACGATACGATGATCGAAACGTCGGCAAGACAGCCTTCGACGCGGCGTCACCCGGACAGCCAAGATCATTCACATGACTCCGGCCGCGGAAGCCTACGACTTCGGTAGTAAAAGCGAGTGGTGTACCTGGAAACCAGGCGACGAGCGTGCCGAGCGCGAGCGTGCCGTCGTCCTCCGCCGGCAGCTCGATGGGCTCCTCGGACTCGTCCTCCGCCACGCGCACGTGCGCCTTCACCCTCCGCGAGGCCGTGGAGCGCGCCGCCGCGTTCACCAGCCCGAACACGCACAGGTACACGGAGCTGCCCCAGCCCCCCTCGGGAGGGTGCAGGCGCCCGTCCACGACCCGGAGCGCCCGCATCAGCCCGGACTCCGGGTTGCGGTACTTGAGGCTGCTGATGCCCGGGAACTGGGCCGCCAGTGACGTGAATGACAGCGTGTCGTCCTCCTCGATGGGGACTTCTACCGGTTCTTCTCCCTCGTCTTCGGCTACAAGAAGGTACGACTGCATGTCGTCGTGTCTGAAGTCTTCTCGTTTACTCGTTGAACGGGTAAAAACGTGAGAATAACACACATAAGCAGGCAGATCCTAACTGAGTTGTCAATAAACTCCGAAGCATTTGTCAACAATGGCATTGTTACAATAGAAGAACGGAATGCGACGCAATAATCAAGGAACGTCCATAGGTTAATGCGCTTACAGGCTAGTGGTGTACATATCTTGAATCTTGGAAGAATATATTATAATATTCTGTATTCCTCCATGTCTTGAACATCTATATCTAAGCAGAATACATACTTCACGTGCCTTCTATTTTATTGGTTATTTAAGAGACTATAATAAATCTTATCAATCAGATTTAAAATAGTCTTACTACGAGTACTAGAAGATGAAAATTATACTTGTTGCAATTTGTTTTGTTCTATTACAGTTCATGTTTATAATTTTATTCATGGAGTTTACTAGTTATTGTACCTTCGGAATAGTTTTGATATCACTTTCCTTATGTATACCTTTACGTATACGTACACCAATAGCGTTAATGCTATTGTCTGTATAATAATAATATAAATAATAATATATATAATATAATAAATAATAATAAAATATCCGGCATAGAATCATTTAATAGAACGTCCTAGAATATACCAATTCATTTTTAAAACTATATATTTTTATTTGATGTATTTGCCGTGAAAAAAACAACAACAAAACAATTATGTGACGTATGCGAGGAACAGAGAACAATCTAAGCAAATTTTCTTAACCTCCGGAATCTTTAATATCTCTTTTACGATGCTTAGTTGAATTTTGAATAAAAGTAGCAACGAACCTTTTTATATTTGACAAAAACGTTTACCCTCGTGCATTAGAAACTGTTTTCATAAACAAACGAGCTGCAGATTCGATTTGTAAGGTATTGCTGAGTAAGTAATTACCCTCCAATCCCTCGCGTCTAGCAGAATTAGCTAGTCATGAGAGATGGGCGCATGTTTCATTGAGCTAGACATGTCAAGTCTGTTAAGAAAACAGCTCAATAAAACGTGCGCGTGTAGTGAAGTTATATTTACAGTTCAGAAGCAAAGCAAGGGACCATCTCAGTCTTTGCTCTGTGAATCAAGAGATCTGGTTTTACTCCTTGAATAAAAAAAAAACTGATGAGATTGAGATCATTGACCCCAGAACTATTTTACAATACTTGATGCAGATAGGAATAGAAGTACAATCAAATTATTTTTATCAGTAAATAAATTAATATTTCAAAGTTGCTATTACTGTTTCATTTGCAAATTAATATTTACCAACTATTGTCGTTGAACTTGTTGAAAGCAGGTTATGTACGTATTTATGAGTAGGTAATGTACTGATAAAAGCTTTGTTAAGAATATTAGTTGAATGTGAATTTTTGATGAGGTGCATTTGGTATTGATATCTGACAAATATATTTACTCCGACATGCAAGGGGTTCTATCTGCGCTACTTACGAATATTAGTCATCCATTAAACAAGACAATTTTTACAAAAACTGATTCGAGAATAAAAAGGGACGGCAGTGGAATTATTCCAAGTTGCATGAAAGGGCTTTGAGACTCACAAGGATAATTTATTCAATATTTATATTCATAAATGGAGATGCATCATTCACACAGAGAGGCAACAATACTTTTAACCAATGTTCTAGGTTTCTTGTTTTATTGAATGATAATAATAAGACATTGGCATATTTTCATCAGAGTCCTGCTCTTTGTCTTCGCTCTGAGTTTTGATCCTTATGTTTTTTTAGGAATTTGTCAGGTGCCTCTTTCTGAAACATACTCTACATTACAACAAAAGCTACAAAATATATTATTGAAATATATCAGTGATTTTTAAACAGGCTTTCAGAACTTACGATACCAAAAAACTACTGCTTCATTTGGGTGAAATGTATATTAAAATAGAATTGTTGATAGAAACAAGAAATTTACGAAACAGTTTATAAGTAATAATCGATTAGTGTTGATGAAATATGTAATTATGTCAAATTATTAACCCTACTAACTCAATTATACAGTAATAATACAGTACATGACAATAAAATAGGAAGGAAAGCAAGAACAAATTTTCCTATTCATTATTAGACATTTATTTTTAACATTCATACCAGCTCTTCTAAACATTAATAATCCCTTATAAAGCGGTCATACAGTTTGTTTTGCTGTATTTTTTGACGAAGTAATAAATATTATAGACACATGTTTTCCATTATTCCGACAAAATTTTCCATATTGTCGCGCCAAAAAGTATTTCTTTCATTAAGAACATGATGAGAATGAAGGGCACAAATTTATTGCTAATTTACCTTTGAAAATAGATTTTATTATATAGGAGCGAATATTTTGTCCTCAAAACTTGAAAAAACGCTCTTTTTTCTGTACTGAAAATTCAACTACAATATGACTTAGGTTAGAGATCACAGAATTATGAAAACGTACACAGTATTCACTTCTCCCCATAGCTCGTCACACAGTTTTTAACTGTTTTTGACGTAAATAAATAAATAAACTACGGCAATAGTAAACTACATTTTACAGATGCAGCATGGATTAACACTGATACCCGTTGACTAACAGTTGAATTACAATTACTAAGAATAAATGATAGCAAAGAACGTCGAGAAAATCTGATAACCAGAAACGTTCGCTCTTTGCATAGTAAACGAGGTACAGAGTTGATATAGTCCTAACGAATAAACAAGACCAACTACAATATGTATTGTAGTTGGTCTTGCGAATAAATTACCAATCCTCTCGCATCGAGAGAAATGAGAGCTCAAGAAAACGAGAGCAGAGAATAATACTTCAATTATATAAACATGGCGGCCACTAAAGCTCAATGTTTCATAGATTTAGTTTAGGTGTCTAATATTAGATGAGGAGTAGAGTGTAGTGTATTAATAGTAGTTGTGTAGTGACTGCATTTCAAGCACTTTAATTGCATTGATTTTATAACTGTGTAATGGATTATTCGTGTTGTGTTCCTTTCTACAATTACAAGCACAACAATGCGCCTCATATCTTAGAATTGAGATTTGTGAAGAGAAGACGCAAGGGGGAGAATGGTTGAAACAAAAACGCCGTGAAAATTTCGATGTGAAAAAAATCTGATTTTTATTTTTTAAACCAAAGTTCGTACTTAGGGAAGATATTTTTCCATTTTAAATAGAGAATCGATACTAATGCGTCGTAAAGCACAAATACATTTGAAAAAATGTCGACCTTAAGACTTTTCCTGTCCAACCCACTTATAGAGTGAAAGTCAATAATAAAAGAACGGATCCGGAAAAACATAGGCACGAAATTTTACAAAGGGAGGAGAATAATTGGGTTAAGTGCTACGTAGTACTAATACGTACTACAATGTGTCTGTACAGCAAGTTCTTGAATCGGAAAAAAAGTGTATTCACTAGCTTGCTTAAGATAAAATTTACAAGGTTCGGTGAAATTGTGTTGAAGGATGTGGCAATAACATTCAGACAAGAGCAGGAAAAAATTGTAGAGAAGTTTTATGGATTTAAATTTATTTTGGATTATGTGTAAGCATTTTTATTGGAAACTCATATAATAATTTTATGCATGCAAAAAATCTGAGAAGTGTTCATACAGTGTTCATACAATACTTAAATCAAATGAAAATATATTTATTAACCATGATAAGAAGCTAATGAATTATTTCAGTGAATTCAACAGGGGTAGTCTGAAATGTCCTACTTTCTTAATGAGTTTATGTTGTAACATTTATAATCTAATACTTGAGTTAATTGGTGCTAGTCATGAACCAGAAGTTTTGAAGTTTAAGAATCAGAGGGATGCTGTGACAACTTCAGGTGTTCTTCTGATTGAAAATTTAAAAAGCAATGAGGGTGTAAATGTTGTATGCCTTTGTTACCAGTAGAAAAATGTGTTAGTCAAGTTTTAAGCTTTTTAATCATAAATTTCTGGCAAATATATTAATCAACAATTCACCAAAGTGCTAAATGAAAAACATTGTCAAAGGAACTGTCAAACAAAACATCAACAAATCACTCATTAACAAAACATTCATCAACAAACTGTAATACAAATAATAAAAATTGTAATAAAATAATAATATAGGGAAAGACGAGGGAAGCTGTGTCTGCCAGGATACGTTCTCTGCACCCTGGCTGGGATTCATTTCTACACAGGCCAGTGGTCGGCAATAGTAGATAGTAATAATTGATCTTATATATAGTACTCGTAATCAAAAACATGTTTCTCAATGTTTGCATTGATTGTGAAACATGTGTGTGTCTTAATGTTGTCTTAAAGAAACTCATTATGGTGCTATTGGTTTTAAAAGTATTAGTTTTTATTGTTTATAGTAAATATGACCTATTAATACATTAAAAGTTTTCAGTTTTTATGAAAGCATTAGAATGCCTTAGAAAACCTTTTGAAAAACAACAGTACATAATCACCTCAATGAGACGAATTAAACGCAAGTGACAATTAAACGTCGAGGACATCACAAATATGGAAATTATCTTTTATGATTTTCAGTGAACACTAGAAATAATTTAATAAGTAAAATTTGAATGAATGGAAACAATTTACGGCAATATACGCAACATAAGATTGATTTGATATTACGTGCTACGTATATTCATCAAAAGTTACTTATCTTAATAAAAAGTCATATTTCTTCCATCAATTGATACAGGCACTATTCGACTAGTCAGCACGTTTTTGCATCTTTTAGATACAACACAATTTTTCGATACTTTCCCGATTCCGGCGAACTGTTTCTTTGAACTTCTATCATCTTGTTCATCTTTCCATTTGGGCCTATATATGTATGCCTTATTTGATGCCATAGGAACTCGTGCGCGGGAAACCCAGCCTTTATCTCCAGGGCACAAGTGTGTATCTCGCCCTGCAGAAAAAATATCATCAATGAAGTCTATACCAGATGAATTACTCTTCTCAGCAAAATCGGATCTTTTTGGCATAAGTCCCAAATCTCTTTTCGTTCTTTCTTCTTTGCACAGTGCACTATAATCTATTGCTTTATTGTAAATAAGTCTGGCCCATTTATCGATTAACATTTGTGCTCTTTTTTTATTTTCTCTGGTTTCCTTTGGATGTTCGTATAAGTACATAACAGCTTTACCAATACCCGATTCCTTCAGCAATGACTTGTCAATACCGGGATACTCCAGAAGTAATTTTAGAACTTCTTCACGAACTTGTAGAGGCTGCAAACTTTGATCTGGTAGAGGAGCAAGCCACATTTTGAGGACAGACAGAATGCCAAAATCAAGAAACATGCTTTGTAAGTAATGCTTCCTTAACAACGGGATAACTGAGGGGAGGATGCACATTTTTTCTATCGTGGGTTTACCGTTACAATTGAGTGCAATGTCCTCTTCAGCTGCCTCTTGCATATCACACACTATTTCAGATATTTTACCTATATCTTCCGTTTTCTCACTGTCTCTTCCCATTCTTGTTGACTTCCGCACTCAATTTAATTGATAAGTGTAAAGTCTCAGTTAATAAACGCGCGCGAATCACTTACGTTATGTGCCGTTGCTATGTACAGAAAAATAAAAGAACACTAAAGAACACTATGCCGTGAGATTTGTTTATACCTATTCCACTAGAAGATTTTGTCGGAAACAAACTTAGCGAACATTTATTTTTACTTTTATTCGCACTAGTGTACATACGTATAATGTAATGTTTAGTATAGCTTCATGCTGCAGCGAAGTGTCGTTTTTGTGGGACAGAATGAAATTTGTGGGTCCCGGATACCGTAAAAGTGAAGCTTTCTTGTTCCTTTATGTAGTAAATTATTTCTTTTATTCGTAGTGCACTAATCATTCATGATTTGTGTATTATTCTTACCTAAAAATTGTTTTTTGGCCAAATGCCCGGGTGTTCCTGTCTGTCTATGTGTGAAAAACAGTAGCCCCTAAACCAATAATACAATGTTTTCCCAGAATTAGTACGCCCAATCTCTTGAGGCTCTACAAATTTGAAACAAATCAGTGGGTTTTGTAGGATAGAAGGGAGGTCAATTTTATAAAGACCCATGACATTTCCAAAATTGTCTCAAAATTTCAATTCCATTTTTTTAAATTAATTTTTCTATCATATAAAGTGAAGAAAGCTAATAAACATTGTCGAAGTCGGAGTTTAACTGTCACCTCTGAATTCTAGAAAACTGCATAAGTTTAAAATTTAATGTAATATAAGTTCATTCAAAACGAAAATAAAAATCCCAATAAGAACACATGAATGAGATCAAAATTCCAACATAAACACAAATTAACAAATAGAAACATCATGTTCGTTTCATTGTCAGGTATTGGAACATCGTACATCTATTTTTAAATTTGTGTCAAACGTTTTGAAAGCCCATTTGAGGACGACGTTCGTGGATACCAGTTGTCCGCGAGTGAAACGAGATTCTCTTCTTCCAAATGCATGTTGATAAAGCTGTTCGTCGAGTTTCTTGGCTCTTCGCCAGTAAGATGCTTACCTGAATCTCGAACGTCCACTTTACGTAGGCGATTCCTTATTGATACTTTTTTCTTGTTTCTGGAAATTACGCAAATCAGTGACGTAAAACGAGGAAAAGATTTTTTTAAAAACACTATTTCACTATCTTATCAATTTCATGCACTTCCAGGAAGTTCTCTGTGAATGTGGCGTGAAAAGGATGACATGCAACATGACGCCACCCAGTGTTCCGCATTTTTATTGTTTACTTAGACATATGTGAAATAGGATTTTGCGGTTTTCTTGTTTTTACGAATATTAGAGGCTTAATGCGTATATTACCAATGCAACTGAAGAAAAATTGTAAGTGCAAGGATAGAAAGCAACACAAGAACATTAAAGAAACCTTATTTTTAATGAGTGACACAAGAACTTTGCAAAAGCTATATGTACAGATATTTTCATCTAATCCTAAGGAGCCGTTCATTAATTACCTAACGCAAATTTGGAGTATTTTGAATACACCCTCTCCCTCTTGTAACGCACCCGTAACGCACACTTGACCCCCCTAAATAATTACGAAACGTTTGAGACAACACCCCCTTCTAAAAGACAAAATTATAACATATTAAACATTTTACTTGTGTTACACATTAAAATTAATGATAAAGTAGAAATAACATTGCAATCCAGACCGTCTAACAATAAGACTGGAACAAGTTGTGAGCCAAGGAAGGACGAATATGCTACAGACTTTTTTATCACAAGCCGTACCTGTCCTGGTTGACGCATGAGCGAGAGTCTACTGCGCTAATTTAAACGAATTCTAGAACATACTGCATAAGAGTTTTGAATATTTTCTTCGTAATCTTACAGATTCAATAAAAGTGATGAAAAAATATTTCCACTGAAACAATTTGCATCTAATCATTGTAATTTATGTTTTTAAAACAAATTATTTATTTAACATTTTAATATTTTGGTAAAAGACTCAAAGAAAGGAATTACTTCAGCAAATATTGAAAAATGTAAAAAACTAAATATCAGTGTAACGTTAAACTAATACTCCCTACTCCTATGTAAAGCGGCGTCTCGGGTGGTAATATCAAAATAGTTGCATTTTCTAAAGATGTTTAAAACTAAATACCCTTATACAAAAAACTGAAACCATCAATATTTACATAATTTTTAGAAAAGGTTTGGCACGATTACATGCTTCTTTAATTAAAAAAGAACTATTGATGCTATTACAGCACGTACTTTCTCGCCTTTAGTAATAGATATGTAATACTATTTGTACCACAATTTCTCTCCGAATTAATACATCTGTCATCATTTTTTGAAAAACTCATTGCAAATCGTAGAACATGTGGTGCAAAAATGAAATATTTTCATGCAAGTATTAACTCAAATTTGACAATATTAGAACTGATTTTCATACAGGTAAATTATATACTCAACAATAAGACGTAATTCACAGATATTAGCTCTCGATGCATTGTTGCCCTGCCTTTGTAGCCAGGTCCGTTTTAACAGTTTTGGGAGCCCTTGGGCCCACATTAATTTCGGAACCCCCTACTCTTACTTTAACCGATCTCCCTCCTCTCACCGTTTGAATATTTTCAAAAAATTCAACATGACTTTATTTGAAGATCTATTTTTGATGAAGATATTTCATTGTAAAAAAAATGTACCTTCACAATAGTAGTTGTAGGAAGACGCCAGCATTTTTTTTATTTTCGAAAAATTAGGCATTTCAACGAATATGAGCCCTATACTATTCACTTAAGCGTCATTTCGCTATCTAAGGTTTAAATTTAATAAAAAATGTGTCGTTTTTAAGAAAAATCTGTTTAAAGAAAATAAAAATTGCCTATGACACAAAATTAGGAAAAAATACTCATGTTTTTGAAAAAATTGAACGTGACATTTATTTTACATTTGTTTTCCATTAACGTATTTCATTAAGAAAAAAAATGTATCTTCATAATTGTAGTGTAGGAAGACGTCGAAAAAATTTTGAATTTTTTCAATTTTCGAAAAATCAGGGTTTTAACGAACGTGAGACCTGCACCATTCTCTTAAATTTCCTATCAAACTATCCAACAACTAAATTTAATGAAAAACGATGGAGCCGTTTTCTTGAAAAATTGGAACATGTCCATGGAGTGTCATGTAAAGTACCCTTCAAAATTAAAATATTGATTTGAAATTCAAGGGACCACGACATCAGCCTTATTGTTTGGGGAATATCGATTTTGGAGAAAATTGGCTGAACGGTTTAGGCGCTAGCAATATTCACAGACAGGCGGACGGACAGACGTTTTACCGTCAATCGATTTTTCAGTTTCAAGAACTCACAAAGCAGATTCTGGATACACCACGTGTTAGAGGTTTTTTTTTTTGTAAATTTATCAAGGGATTTAATCCCCTGTTTCGTTACCAGGGCCCTGTAATAGCTTTTCTACCGAAAAATCGCCGTTTTTCGCACAGCATTACATAACTTTCTCTCCACTACATAAGCAGTAGCGAGATAGTAAAAAGCGGGCTCTGACACTTTTTCACAAATTCTATACATTTAGAAGAATTTCAGAACTAAAACTTTAATGTATAGGTAATATTTTTCAGAAGACATCAATATTTGCCACGTTTTTAGGAAAACGTAAGTATTACTGATGATTTGAGCCAAAGAAGCATCGCATCGCCTAAAATCCTCCCTGGAAACAACAGATTCCACCCATTGGGTGGAATCTCGCAAAATTCATTTTTTTCCGCAAGTCGACTCATTTCCCGCCCACCCCAATATGATATCTCTTATAGTCCAGTATAATATACATACATACATTTATTTGAACTGCAATTGGGTATGACCGGGTGGCAGTTGATTAACAATAATTACAATAATAATAACAAGATAATAAAAGACTACAATAAAAACGATGCAATGATCATATTATCTCTAATATTAAGTGTTATAACAATTATTTCAACTCTATTGTGATATATAACAATTATATGTTAGTGATAATAAAAATCAGTACGAGCTACATAGATGTTGGCTACATTAGATTAAAAAACGCATTTATCACGGTCACTACACTTTACTGCACTACACTACACCGTTTTGCATGCAATATAAAATAAAGTTAATTTCATACCGTTCTGCAGACTTGGAAATTGTTCATGTTCAAATCATGCCCGCCCGGACATGGAGGAATAAATCTAACTCAGTAGCACTTGAACTGTACACGTTGCACGTCAAGATCTTTGAAGAATTGTGATTTACGTTAATGCAGTGATGTCAAGGTTGCCTTCTTTTGGCATTAGCAAGCTTGTCACTAGACTACTGACGTGAAAGGAAACGATAGTATAATCTGATCTATTGTGTTTATTGAGATTCATTGATGCCAACAAAATTGTGGGGGAGGTGTAATCGTAGAAATGATTTGTATTCATTTCACAAACATAGGCTAACGTGTCTTGAAGCTGTTGAACATCAGTTATTTTTTGTCTTTCTGCCAGTTGGAGAAGGTTTGCTTGAACAATGTAAATCACTCATGAAACTGTCCCTAACCTTTCTTTGCTTTGCGGAAGAATCCATTTCGTAGATGCGATCTTCGGCGAAGCTCAACAGTTTTAGAACCTGTCATAAAATCGTCGACTGGTCTGAACCCACCCTAAACCTGCGCTCACTTTTCGTATAGCTAAGGCGCTGGTGAAACCTGCATCAGCGTGATCGTCAAAGAATGTGAACTGATCCACTGAAAAACAATTATATGTAAAAAATAAAAGTAAAAGTGTTCGAACACAAAAACCAGAGGTGGCTCAGGGAATTAACTGTCACTGCAGTACCTATGACCGGGAGGTCTTTGGGTTCGAATCCAGATGGTGGCAGGTTTTTCAACACTGGCTAGACAGCTAGGTCGAATTCAATCGCTCTCTGGAGGAGAATTCCCGCGGCCGGCTGCTCTGATCGGTAGTTTTCCGTGGTTTCTTTGATCAACATTAGGCGAATCTGGAGCAGTACTCTAACAAATAGGCCTGGGACCGTACGCGAATTTTCCTTCCTCTTCCTTGTCCTATCCTCAACCCCTTATTTACACACACACACACACACACACATACACACACACAAACGCACACACACAGACACACACACAGACACACACACACACATACAAACGCACACACACAGACACACACACAGACACACACTCAGACACACACACAGACACACACATAGACTTACAAATAGACAGACACACACACAGACACACACACATACACACACAAACACACACACTCAGACACAGACACACACGCACAGACACACACAGACACGCACAGACACACACATAGACTTACAAATAGATCAATACACACACACACACACTCAGACACAGACAGACACACACACAGACACACACACAAACACACACACACACTAACATGCAATACACTACCACCCACGCCAGGAGGACGGACTCGAGCTTAGAGCTTGTCCCGACTGGGGATTCCGCGCGATCTTTCCTTCGTCTTCCCAGACCTATCCTCACTCTTTACTTACATAAATTTACACTCACATGCACTACACCACCACACTTGTCGGGAGACCAGTCGGTGCTTAGATCTTGTCCCGGCTGGGGCGGTGCCACGCTGGTGGGAGATACCTAGATGTGGAAAATCCCCGCAAGTCGACGTAGGTCGCAGCTGGATCTCGCTATCCAGCGAGAAAGATCACCTCCACCACCACCACCACCCCACCTCCTCCTCCCCTTCCTGATAAAACATGCACTGCACTTACGGGAATAATGACCTTACCCTTTACGCGCCGAATCACTTATCAATGAAAGAATGAATGAATGAATCATTCATTCAAAAACAGAAACATTCAATGAACTTCGATTTAGTTTTCACAATTCCATAGTAATCATATCGCACGTGAAAGTTCACTCCTGCTGACTTGTGGTGAGGTTGTCATGTGCGTGGAGGAGAGATTTCGTTAAGCCACTCCTGCCACCAAGTCTCGCTGAGGACAACGATCATCACACCACTGCGTTAATGCATCGTGATGTATCGAATGGTGCAAGGAGGAAACCTTTTGGGATCACCGTAACAATGCGATCTCGAATTTTCGGTCGTAAGGTCTTTTGAGCCGTTACTTCGCATAACTGTCAGAAAAAAGTGCTGTTGCAAAGATGGATAAGAATGGAGCGGTTTGCGAAACGCTGTTTTGTACCCGAAGCATGCAGGAATACAGAATAGGAGTGGAAACTCGTGTGGCCCTGACAGGTACTTCTTGAGCGTTGAAAAAGTTGGCTCAGGTGCACCGCACTGAATCTACTTTTTGGACACCCAATGTAGATAATAACCTCCATAATATCATGCTATTTACGCGCCTATTTGAAAAAATACAAAATAATTTCAGCAGGGAAAGAATAAATTGGCAATTATAAAAAACAAACGTTTACCTGTATATTATTCATAAAATATATTTTAAAAACAATCTTACATTATCATAGAGGTATAATATAGACACAGAAGAATAATGACACCATCGAATAAGAACATAGGCACCATCAAACTACTATTTAAACAGCTTTTGACATACAAATCTACCTGACTCTGTTAATAGATTTATAATTGTATCTCCACCAACTTTTCATGTTCCAACACAAAAGATAAATCAGTTTTATAAGTGGCAATTTTATAATTGGCATAAATGGTTTTATATGAACACAATGAAATGACTTACATCTTCGATCAGATGTAGTTCGTCTGTAGTAACAATTTACATGATCTACTTGTACCGTTCAGGAGATCATTAAAAAACTTTAATTTCTAGAAATACAGTACTTGAAGCCTATGACATTTTCAAACTTTTCTGAGAAATGGCTGCATTTTTTATTTTTGCTTCAACAGAAGAAAGTGCATTTATATAAATGTGGCTTAGTTATGATTTCCATTGAAACCTCTGAAATTTTGAAAATTGCAAGAGTTCAAATATTTTTCGAATCTGTCCTCCAAATTTAAAGACACATATTTCTTTCACAAGGTCATATTTCTCTAAATTTGTAGATGCTGCCATGCATTCTTTTAAAAATGAAAATTGTTTTGAGTAATAACTAAAAGCAGGAAGTTTCGGAATGCAGTGGATTCGGACTAGTTTTATTTCTTGCGAAAGTTTATTGAGAATACAACGCTCAAGCTGTTTATCTCTTGCAGCCTGGTTTGTGGGCGGTGCAGTTGAAGGCCTTCGAAAGGAAACGGCCATCTGCTTCCCGTGCCCGGAGGGGTTGGGTCCTTCCGCGGTCTGCGAGTCGCAAGCGGCGAAGGGCTGCAACATCCGCTTGCGACCACGTCCGCATCCGCGTCCACGGGAGAGCGCCAGGTGCGAGGAAATCTTGTTCCTGTCAACGCACACTCGCACTCAGCCCCGACAGAACGAACGAAGCGGGGAAGTGATCCAGCAGAATAGGCTGGATGGGCGGGGCAGGAGGTGCGGGCAGGACAGCCGTGGGGGGGGGGGTGAGAGAGCGAGATGAGCGAGAGGAACATACAGAGCGAAATAGGCCGGATGGGAGGGGCGGGAATTGTAGGTAGGATGGCCATGGCAGGCCAAAGGGGCGTCAGGAAACTGTGGACGAAGCGGAATGAGCGGGAAGAATAGATGGGCGGGGTGGGGGTAGAAATCAAGACGGCCTTGGCAGACCGGATAGGGCATGCGGGAAAGAACGAAGTATGCGAGGCGCGCGAGGCTGCTTAGACGATTGTGGAAAACAAATAGCTGAACGAAGCCTGGTTTTTCTTTTTTCATTTATTGTTTTACCTGTGATGACAATAGATAGTTCCATTACATTTCACAATACATATATTTGATGACTTACAACTAATCTAAAATTAAACTTACAACTAGCTTTGCGGTTGAGTAAACCTGATGGTCACCTCTGATCAGGGTCCAATTTGGAAAATTGCTTTAGAAATATGGAAAGGGTACTTATTTCTGATTCTTGTGGAATAAATGGGGTTTCTGGCTAGGTTGAATCCGGTTAAATTTGGAATCTGCATTAGGCTGGAGTAGAATTGAGTGGATAAATATAGCATGTGCTGAGCTATGGGTTGGAGATTGAATTCTTTATGTAGCTGTTAGTTAGATACGAACTATGGTGTGTTGGTAATTGTCCTGAGGAATTGATTTTGGATTACTTGGAGTTTGTTAAGATGTGTCTTGGCTGCATTTAGCCATATTGGGCATGCATACAGTAGGAGGGGTCTAACTATTGTTTTATATATTGCGAGTGCTGTGTCATATGGTAAATCACTCTTTCTGTTGATTATTGGCATTAATTGTAATAGTTTGCTTTTAGCCTGTTTTACTTTATTATCAAGGTGATGTTTCCAGTTACGATTTGTATCGATGTTTAGGCCTAAGTATTTTATTGGCTTGTTTGCTGGGTGCCAGTTTATTGTTTCATTGTTTAATGTTAATGGAGCAGGAGAGGTATATGGTCTAAGTGTGAATATTTTTGCAGCAGTTTTCGATGGGTTAAGTGCGAAGCCTGGTAATCAGCTTCTAGTCAAATAATAGTCAATCAAGCAAGCGAGCCACGTCTACAAATGACTTCTAAAACTGACTTGATAAAAGTTACATTAACAATGGAAAAATAAAGCATAATTGAAATAGTTTGCCATCAATAATTGTTCTATTATTGCCTGAAACACTCGGATTCATGCGATTTTTCTTTTACTTTCTCCTACAGACTTCGTAGATATAATTGTGCAGGAATTGTTTTCGAATTTTCGTCAGAAAAACAAAGGTCCTTGTTACAGAAAACTTCAGCGCAAACGCTGCTCAAGTCGCTCTTCACACAAACATCTCATTTTGCATTGGGACAATCTTCTGGACTGACATACAGCCTAATCAGATTTCTGTTCAGTTTGGACGTCAAGCATCAACATGGACGACAAGCAACAACAGTTAGCTCGAAACCAGCGAGCCATGTATACTTTATGAGTGTTCATACAATGTATACTTTAATGAGTGTTCCCTGTTGTCTTCGTGCCTATCATTATACAGTGTCAGAATGAACTATTCAATCGTTTAACCATTCAACCATTATTATTATTATTATTATTATTATTATTATTATTATTATTATTTTTCCATTACATCACGACAAAGATCTTATGAGTCGGCTGAATATCAAATCTACTCCAGGTTGCAACCAGCTACCTAAGGAGTAGATCCGGTGACTATCAATGCCTCTACAATTTGTACTTTACGCAAAATGTGGGCTGTTCCAAATAAAGCAATTTCTTGCACTTCCCAGTCTTTTGAATTACCGGGGAGTTTAGACAAGTTCTTACTCAAATTTTGCGGAACAAATCCCAGAGCTCCGATAACTATCAGGACGACCTGTGCTTTTACGCCCCACATTCGGCTGATCTCGATTTCCCAACTCTTGTATTTAAGACGTTTCTCTGCCTCCTTGGTAACGACATTTTAATCGCAAGGTACAGCAACATCGATAAGTAAACACGATTTTTTCGCCAAATCCCGGATAACTATATCCGGTTTGTTTGCCGCTATCGTGCGATCAGTTTGAATTTGTTGGTCGTACAATATCGTACACAATCCAACAGACGTCACTGGTTTTGGTGAGTGTTCGTACAACTTGGCGCATGTGTTTGGAACGTTGAGGGCGGTACAGATCTGCCAGTGGAAGTAGCTACACACCCTGTCGTATCTTTTCAGGTATTCGGTCTTTGCTAGGATTGGACAAGCTGAGACAATATGATCAATGGTTTCTACTTGCTCCAGGCAAATGCGGCATTTATCATCTTGGGAAATTTTGGGAACCGCTTTATCATAATGTCGTGTTCCCAACGCCTGATCTTGGGCAGCTATTATAAGTGCTTCCGATTCTGGCTTCATTCTTCCCCTTTTAAGCCACATAAATGATTGATCTTTATTGATCTGCACCTTGTCCATTCTTTTTAGGTATTGTCCGTGGAGTGGTTTGTCTCTCCACGATTTCTTTAACATTTTTTGTGTCTCACACTTCATGTTTAGCAGCATCAGAAGTTCAGTGTCTGTGTTATTCGACGTATCTAGCCTAGTTTTGTTCGCAATGCTTCTTCCTACACTAACAATGCCTCTGTTTCCCATTCTTCGGTCAGATTTCATGACCTGCCTCATCAGAGGATCATCTTGATGGCTGACTACATACTTCCCCAACCCAACTTTTGCGTTGTGCCAGGAGGCCTCAATTTGTCTCAGGCCTCTTCCTCCTTCCTTACGTGACACATAAAGTCTATGTATATCAGCTCGAGGGTGGGAAACATGATGCATTGTTAGCAGTTTTCTGGTTTTTCGATCCATGGTGCGAATTTCTTGCTCAGTCCAGTCCACTAGTCCACAACTGTATTCGGCTACAGGTACCGCCAAACTACCTATTGCAGATATTTTATTCCTGGAATTCAGAGCGGACTGCAGGACAAGTCTCACTCTCCTATAATACTCCCTACGAATTCTCTCTTTTATTCTGTCATTCGAGATGGTTTCACATTCTTCAATGCCCAGATATTTGTAAGTTTTACCTGGCTCAAGATCTTGAATCACAGTGTGCGTATCAATTTCAATGTTCTCAGACTTGTGAGTTTCCCTCTTTTTAAATTGATTTTTGCACACTTGTCAAGACCAAACGTCATGCAGATGTCATTGCTAAAGTCATTCACGACAGACAGCATTTGGGAGAGAATCGCTTCATTCTTAGCAAACACTTTCAGATCATCCATGTAAAACAAATGTGATACTGGCCTTTCATCACCATGGAGCTTAAAACCAAAGTCAGCTTGCGACAACTGTCTCGATAGTGGGATCAAACTGATGCAAAACAGCAGAGGGGATAGTGAATCTCATTGAAAAATACCCCTGTTAATCTGAATACTTCTGGTTTCTACTGCTTCCTTTCCGCTGTGTATTAGTAACCTTGTACTCCACGACTTCATACTAGCCTTGCAAAATTCAATAAGTCTAGGATGAAATCGATAGATCTCCAGGGTCTTCAAAATCCAATCGTGTGGTACACTATCAAAGGTCTTTTGGTAGTCAATCCAAGCCATGCTCAAATTACGTTTGCGTTTCTTTACATCATTCAAGATGACTTTATTCAGTAGCAAGATTTCCTTACAGCCATAAGAGCCTTTACGACATCCTTTCTGTTCAGCTGGCATTAGATGATTCTTCTCTAGATGTCTGTACATTTTGTCAGCTATGGTTGAAGTTATAACTTTGTACAGTACTGGCAGACAAGTAATTGGCCTGTAGTTCTTCGCCAAAGAGCTGTCTCCCGCTTTGGGTAGCAAATACGTGATGCCACGTGTGAGCCATTCCGGGATTTCCTTTGGGTTTTCAAAAATTGTATTAACAGCCTTTGCTAGATGAGAATGTATTGCTGTTAATTTCTTAATCCAATAAATCTGGATGTTATCAATCCCGGGGGACTTCTAGTTTCCCATGTTCCTAATTGCTTGGAAGAGGTCCTCTTCCGAGAATTGGTGAACATCTTCCACTGTTTCTACAAGTTCATCGGCAGCATCAACTTCAGATTGAAGCCAAGATGCGTCTTTGTTGTAGGATCTGCTCTCCTCCCAGATTCCTGCCCAAAATGCTTCGACGTCATGTTTTGAAGGAGTAACAGCTTTGCCATTCGGTTTTTGAGTCAGATTGCGATAGAATCACTTCGCGTCTGTTTCAAACAACCGGTTCTGTACACGGAAATCTATTGTACGTTTGTAACGTCTAATTCTTTGAGCCGATGCTTGAATTTTCTCTTTTAGCTTCTCAACTACCGTTAGTCTACTGGTGTCATTTTCAATTTAGTATTTTTGTTCAACATTGAATATTTTTCGTTGAACTTTAGAGATGTGCGTTGATTTACAAGATGCCTCAGCTAAGAGTGATATTTCGCGCCGGGTGTCGGCTATCTGTTTCATAATTCTGTTCATCCATGGGGGTACAGAGCTGTTTACTCTGTTTTGCTGTCGGCCGTCGGTGTTCTTGGCTGGCCCCAAAATTATCTGAGATAATAGATATCCAGTTGCATATATGATGTGATTGATTTCAGTAATATCTAGATCTCTGCCTGGGGTCTCCACCACCTCATTTAAGACAGAATTCACTGTTTCTATCACTCTTTTAGCTTTGGCATTTTCGTATATTCTCCTCAACGGTTCGCGAGATTCAAACGGAAGTTGACTAACTCTTTCTATCCCGCGCCGAAGGATATTTCGCATCATGTCCTGATCGTGTAATTCATTGCCAGATGAATTTTCACCACTGACGGGTGTTTCACTGGAAAGAGATGAACCTTCCACGGGATCATCATTTTCAAGTTCTACATATGGATTGTTCGAGCGAAGTACATACTCAGCATTTCTCTCAATGTCAGCAAGTTGTTCTGCTGTGAATTTTCCACTGCTGAGTATGTATCGTCGTTGACTGGCAAGCTTCTTTGAGTCTAGGGTAGGTCTCATATCTGGGTTCCGCTCTCTCCATACCTTGAAAACTTCTATTTCTGAGCCCCCATTTTTCGCTTTTGCATAGTAAAAGCACCACATCACCTCCTTTAATTCATCCCGGGTCCATCTCTGACGATGGCTTCGAGCTACTGCCGGCTCTGGGTCCCTGGGACTAGCATCCGTGGGATGGCCAGACGTCGACAAGGTGACATTAGCTCGGTTTCTGAGCAGGTATGGGACACTGGTAGAACAAGGCACGTTAAGATTCATTACATTGCTTGTTCTATCCATTTTGCTCATTGGTTTGAATTGAAGATTCGCAGGACGCAAGTTCGAGTTCACAGATCACACTTAACCCTCGGGTTGTTTCCTGCCATCCGTTACTGCGACCCACAGTGGCCTCGGGACATCCCCCCGCAGGGCCCAGCAAGGGGTCCCTCCGATCGCCAGTCGGCATTACTAAACCCTACGGGATTTTCACTGACTGCTGAAGGCAGCCTCCTTCGCTGGCTAATGCAAGGTTCGGGCCTCCACTCTAATCAGTGGCCTGGTGTGCCAACCCAGTTTCTCTCCTGTACCCTCTATGGGCCGACAACAGGAAGTCCAAAGGTTCATGACCCTTCTCTCTCTACTTGCTTCCCACTCTCCTCAAAATGGAGTACTTCTTCGTCTGACCCCTTACCTTCAACCCATTCAGCAAGGGAGGCCCCACCGGTAGCTAGGCTACCACTGACATAGCTTTTAGGCTCATGGGGGTACTCAAGCTCCACCACCAACTGCAAGATCGTGTACTCCCTAGGTGGAGTTATTATTATTATTATTATTATTATTATTATTATTATTATTATTATTAATATTATTATTACTACTATTGTAAAATGCACGTAATTGATTTCATCAGTATCTTAGGACTTAAACTCGTGACTTGATGTATTTTTGCTTGTGTGCGAACAAGATTCCCTCCCTTTCTAGTTTTATTTAGGGGTATTTCAGTAATGCGTACTGTGATAAAATAATGACGAATTTACCTTTAATTTGATTTAATTTAATTTGCTAGCTCAGTTTTTTGGTTTTCTACGATGACACCACGCTTACCTGCAGGCTGGTTGTCACCGGGTTGCCCTCTGTACAGAGAAGCCTGGAAGTCTGAAATTATTTATAATCCAAGGATTTGCATATAACTTGGCACAACAGTAATTTTATTTACTGCAAATTGATTTGAATTTTAGATTAACAATATAAATTCTATTGATTTATTGCATGCATCTGGTTAACACGGTACCGAATTGTCTGGCATTGTGAAACGAGACCCCGCAGTTCGTAGCATATATACTCTTTGGTTCGTAGCACCCTTGGCTTCCGCGCCGAAAATCCCTCTTCGCGCCGGTCGTCGCCGAAGTCGTCTGCTTCTCTCTTGATGACTTACTTTACTTCTTGCACTACTTTTCCACAATCTATTCTCCCTATTCACGTCGATGTCCTACTTAAATAACTCAGACCACCTTCGCGCCGCTACCACCACGATGCCAGTCAACAAACCAAACTCTAGTTCAGAGCCCCCTCCTGCACGTCAACAAACATTCGTTAGTAACCGCAACCGTTCAGATTAAAGCGCGGTGTTTGTTTTGTAATATTTTGTATATTACAGTACGCAATCTTAGCTTCTTAAAAACCTATTTAAAACAGAAGCACATAGTAATATTTTACCGATTTATACAATTTCTTTCGAATCTTCTTGGATACTTAATTTGTCTGTTCCTAAAAATATAATTTCTCTAAATTTTGAGTAAAATCTCGTAGTGTTTAACTCGATATATTTGGGATTAATTTTTAATTACATCCCTAACTTGAAATTAATAAATTTAATCATACAAAGGCTGTGAGAGCATTCCTCTTCTGTCGACTCCTTCCTCCCTCGCTTTCATTCCTGTCTTCCACCGAAAGAAAACCTTCACCCAAAGTGCGTACGTATTTCTCATAGAATGACCTCCTATTATGCACTAATGTAATAAAATTTTGAAAGTGGGTTAGGCGGAAGAACAAGCAAAATGGCCTGAGCGTCGCCACAAATAAAGACATTTATGTATTTATTCAAAAATATGTAGGTCAAAAGAACAGTTGTAATTCTCGAAGTCTAAATATTTTTCTGCGTTAAACTCCTGGAAGCAGAAATTACACCAGCGGACCGCAGGCTATACTTCTAAGCTAGACTAAACTGTATACAGAATTAATGTTTCCCGATTGATCTGGCTGATGTCATATCCTGGAATTTGAAAGCGAGAATTTAGTTTTAGGTAGTACTTTACATGAAGCTCCCGCGACTAAGTACGCTTACAAAAATTAAGCAGGTCCGCCTTTCTGTATTAATCTGAAGTTTTGAAAATAAGAGTTTAAATTCAATTCAGATGTGCTCCTCCTACTGAAAAACTACATTACTGAAAGTATATATTTTGCCTACATTATTTTTCTGTCGTATTTTTTATTTTATAGTAAAGAGAGGAAAAGAATTGGAATCACTTCAACAACACGATCTAGAATTTTCTGTTATATAATCAGTTTTTACGGTGTTTTGAGCAGTAACTCCGCACAAACGTCAGGATTAGTGTCTAGCAAAGATGGTAAAGATTGATGCAGGTCGAGAGGAGATATAAGCAATTTTGGACCCGATAATCAGGATGTTTATACGGATGGATGTGTCACGCAAAACTCTATCACATAAGAAGCGTATAAGCAGAATCTTGGTAAATAAGATAGAACTAAGATTTAGCTGTGCCATTTCGGAGATCATTAAGATATTTTTATTTTGAGTGTAATTTACATGACGTCCGCATGTCATTTTAAAAATTTTCTGGAAAATGGCTGAACATTTTTTCTTAGAATATTTTACTCCAATACAAGAAGGTGTATTATTTTTTATAAATGTTCCGATTTTCATTAAAACCTTAACAAATTGAAAAAAATCTTTATAATGAAAATACTAATTTTCTTTAGAAATAAGATACAGCTTTCTACTCAACCAAATTTCGTTATTTATGCTTGAAATGAAAGAGAAAGCCACGATATCTTATCGCTTGTTATTAATAAGCTATTTTATTGTATAACCAGTATTTTTTTTAAATTCGTAAAATTAATCAAATGAATGCTTTTATGCCATCGTCGGTTTATTATTTCTTTGTGTGAGTTGCAATCGATATGTTGACAATATTCAACATTTTCTCTTTGAGAAAATATGTGAGTGTGAGGTTACTGCTAGCGAAGAGTTTGAAGTTCCGATGGTGTTTTTAAATACAAATTTCAGTGAGTAAAAACGCAATGTCCTTCAATCGTCTGACACATGTCGTATCACAAAGAAATCAATTATCATCATTTTACCTAGTACGTAGAGCATTACATTTTAAGTTAACGTAAATGATGGGATTTCATTACTTTAGTTCCCTACAATATATATGTACTGATCTTGGTAAATATAAAACATTTCCATTACATTTTCAGAATCATGTTCAACTCTGTGTTCATAGTGGAAAGTTATTGTATTGTAGAAAAGTAATTGAATAATTTGTGAACCTCCCTCATTTCATTATTCTTTTAAACTTAATACTAAACGACAAGAATTTTTTTTATAGTTTTCTATTTTCCGTGTATTAAATATGAATAACGTTTCTATAACTACGCACTACACATATCTAATTTTCAGCGTGCATTCTTGCTGCTCGAAATTTTAAGGTTAGACCCAACGTTCCAAGACATTTTTCAAGGATATTGATCCATGAGGCTTGAATTTTTGCACAATTGCATTCATTAAATGGTAGATCATGAAATTAGGTCATGCACTTTATAAAAATCTGAATAAGTGTTGAGTGATAACACTAAAAGGAAGAAACGTTTCGGCATGCCGCGCATTCCCACTTTTTTCTTTACGAAATCATATTCTTCAAAAATTAAACCTTTAATTGTCATGTTTAATTTTCTTAAATGTAAGTTGTCTTCTCGCGAATTTTTGTGAAATAGTGATAATTGAAAACAAATTTTTTTCAAACACGACTCCAGTTTTTCTTTCATTCTTTACTTGAACAGAAAAAAATTACTTAATAATGTAGATTTAATTTTCAGTTAAACCCCTGAAAGTTCGATAATTGCAAAATATTGAACTTTCTTCTTGATGTGACAGAACAGTTGATCTAATTCAGACAGCTAGGTGGATATGCCCATTACTTGTGGAACCCATCTAGGCCCTATATACCTTGGTTCGCATACTATCCTGGATAAATATTTTTTGCACGATCAACTAATAATTGAATAACTGTTACATATATAATAAATTATGTGCTTTTCTAGCACAACTAATATTTATTTCTGAGATACATCTATAACACGCAAAATGTGGTAAAATTAATAGTTTTATAATTATTTACAGACGAGTAGACAACTAATTATCCTCGATGTAAAAAACTGGGCGTAAATTACCCATTTAGTTGCTTTCTCACCTCATGTTCATTTAATGCAATGGGTGACGTTTCCTGAGCGTCAGAGTCCCGAGTTAAAAATGTAAAGCTTGCGGATGTCGTCGCACCGAAAAGCACGACTTGCATTCTCGTGGGCGATTAAGTGAAGGTGAGATGATGACGTCGCCCATCTTGACGCGGAGACTAGGTCATCGCCCGCCGCGTTCGGTGACGTCAGAGCAAGAGCGATTCCCGCGCAGCCGCAGCTCCGCACCCGACAGCTCGGGCCTCCTCATCTGAGAGGATACGTGAAGTAAATACCTTAAGATATTACTCGTTCACTTTACATTTGCAGACGGAGCGCTACGATGTTTACATGAGATCACCGCCGACTGAATAAGAAACGCTCGTCTGCACTAGTTACTGACCGTTTAATATGACATAGATGGCGGTGAGCAGCACACAGAACCCCGGAGGGGCAAGAACATAACCATTAAGCAGTAAATAAGTGCAAAGAAGAAATAAAAATATTCTACGTGAATGTTGTGAATAGCGTGTGGTGTGATCTATTTATTGTAAATTCCCTAAATCATTTAAGGGCGCGAATCCAGCTTACTGTCAGAAAGGCATAATTCGTCAGCTGTGTCCGAAGCGCTTGTGCTGCCTTCGGAGACAGCTGATTGGTCAGATGCTGATTGACATCGGGACCATTCGTGTATTCTCGGTTGTATGTTCGGGCCTTCACTTTCAAAATAACATTAGTTCCTAATTCTGCCGTCTGCAAATGTAAAGTGAACGAGTAATACAAGTAACCTATTTATCTAACGTTAGTAGAAACACAAGTAAGAATAACAAGAAATCGTGATTTCGCACTTGTCTTAGTAACCCGGGAGAACTTACGTTCTACTTACTTCACATCCCGACGGTGACTGGATTTTCGACATCAGCTCAGAATGTAGTTCGGAGCCTGTGAATGCCTGGGTGAGAATCGTGGATGGCGGCTGCTTTGATCGCTCGATTACGCTATTTTCCCCACTAAATTCTAGGAATTTGTCCGAATAGATCTTAAGCGATGAGCTACAACCGCCGTGATCCCATCTTACTCATTCTGTTCACTTTCACCCTGAGGACTGGGCGATGAGCTGATCCCTATCTCCATGATCTAGGTAGGTCAAGACTTTGACACTACGATGATTTTAGCCATATTTCGTGAAAGTTTGTAGAGACAGAAAAAAATAACCACGCGCGCAACAGCAAAGTGTTTTCCATGAGAAACCGTCAATGGATCCCGGGATCTGCACGCTGTTCTATGATGTGATTCATTAAGTTGTAAACAGATGTATTACTAGGGATGGTTTCTGGAAACAAGCTTAGATTTTTTAGAATAGATCTAGAGGTTAGCTTAGGTTTGATGTTATTTGATATGCCGCATGTAAATACTGTTTTTTCTGTTCTTCTGAAGGAAGACGAACGAAGAATTCAATCGCAATTGAAACTCGCAGTTACAACGTTCCGATTTCCTAAATCGGGCATTGAGGATGGCTCATGGGCAGAGCGCACTAGCTTTCTGTAGTTTGGTTCCGGATTCAACTCCCGATCGAGGCAGAAATAGAGTTGTGGCGTTAATTTGAAATCGTCCCAGTTTCTGTAGCTGTGTGACGAAGAAAAGCTCAGGCAGGCGGAGTTTGCTAGTTTCGGTGAAGGGATTACGTCATGTTCGCCACATGTCGCTCTCCCTTCTCCCCCCCCCAAACTAGACCCACGCATGAGGGACACTGCAAGCTAGCCGACGAAGTCAGACGATCGACCCAAAATGCCAAATACATACATGTCCTAGATCATCGAACGTCTTGCGGTTATAATATTTTCCTCAAACTGATTTTGCATTCCAGTTTTCTCTCATCTTCCTGTTCATTCTAACTTGGAATATTTGTAATAGTTCATGACATTCATTTTGTTCTAGTATCTCATCCGTGATTTTTTTACCCTCTGTGCCACCTCGCATTCATCATTATTCCTTTCATTAAATCAATTTTCTACAAATCTAACTCTACAAAAAATGGTATATATATATATATATATATATATATATATATATATATATATATATATATATACCACGTATATTTGAAACACGTATCAATTAACACAATGGTTTAATTTTCATATAATATTTATATTCTGCAAATAATGTTTTTATCCAAAACACATCACATTTCTAAATTTTTAGGACCCTAATAGTAGAATTAAAATGTGGCTAAGATTATCACAGAAGAGTAACGTCTACTTCTATATATCAGTTTTCAATGTAAACTTTGAAACTGTTTTTGGGGATATGGCGTTTGAGAGTTTCCAAAAGTGTGTAAATTTAAGCACAATTTCACAAAAACTTTTTGAGTTTTCGAGAAACTTCATAAAAAGTCATTTGAAGCATTTGTACTTACAAATGTAATTCGTTATAAAAATGCTTGCAAAGTAAATATTAATGATGTATGAGATATTAAAAAATATTTGTGTAATTATTGAAAACTGCATGTCACTTCAAAACAATGCTCATGTTAAATTTTTCAAGTTCTTCAAGAAATGGCGACATCAGCCAGATCGATCACAGAATATCAATTTAGTGAATATTCTGTCTATGGTTTGCCGTTAGCCTTGTTCACAGACGGGCGGACTGACAGAAGAAGAGACAGATGTTTTGCCATAAACCAATTTTTCTGTGAACTTTCTGTCTTTCTCAAGGACCCACGAAACGCGAAATTTGACTACACACGTTCGAGGAAGTTACTTACACCATATCCACTGTTGCGGAATCAGGAACCCCCAAAACATGTGTTTCTGTAGAAAAATCACCTTTTTCTGCCGTACTATTAAAATGTACGTTATCAAGGTTGACAGTTCAAGCATTTCACCTTTTCTGAGCGACAAAGTACACTGACATCCAATATTTTAAGTGTTTGAAATGTTGCTCAAGAAATTTGCTCAAGAAATTTTTTCTAGGAATTTTGCAAGAGTCGAGAACCTTGCTAATCATTTCCTATTGCATTCGAAATTGATTAGCAAACATTTATCAGCAAGTGGTAATCACATCCTGTTATAATCGGAAAATTAAATGTCAAAACAATCCTGGGAAAATAGCTGAACAGACGTATTATGCAATTGCAAGTCAACACTTCCTGAAATATGATTCCAGCGTATTATGGCATTCCGCTATTTTGACTTTGGAAATATATATTGTGGATCCGACGTAAGATAAATGATATTTGTAGATTATTTCAAGAGTTTAACTAAAATCTGATAACTCTGAAACAGATATGAGTCGACTGAATATAAAATCTACCCCTGCTTCCAGGTTGCAACCAGCTTCCTAAGGAGCAAATCTAGGGACTGTCGTTGCCTCTGCAATACTTTGCGCAAAATGTGGGTTGTTCCAAATAAAGAAGTGTTGTCAAGATCAATGCCACGAGCGGGAGGCCGAGGCACGAGTGCCACGACGAAATCGCCCCTCCAGGCAGTTCATTACCCCGCCACCAGAGACAACGCCATCTGTATTGTAAAATGGCGGGGTTACTAGTAGTTCCCTTTCCCAACGCTAGTTGCGCAGAGAAGCTCGTGGCATGGCACGATGCCACAACGCGTGCAACTGCTACCAATAGCCTTGACACCACTGAAATAAAGCAATATCTTGCACTTTCCAGTCTTTTGCAAGACCTGGTAATTTAGCTAGATTCGTACACAAATTTTACTGAACAAATCCTAGAGCTCCGGTAACTATCGGGACGACCTGTGCTTTTACGCCTCACATTGCTGATCACAATTTCCAAACTCTTGTATTTAAGACGTTTCTCTGCCTCCTTGGTTACGACCTTTTGATCGCACAGCACAGATTATTATTATTGTTGTTGTTATGTTCCTTAACAGAAAAACGTTTACAAAGAGATCGGTCAAGTGATTCGGCCTCCATAGAAAGGGACAAGGAAAAGTGAACTCAAGTCCAAGTACACGGAGATTATGGAAGACTGTGGGTTGAGAAACCTGCATAAGGCATGAATTTTTAAATTGTGTTCCGAGCGTGGATGCATTCCGAGTTCTTTGAGTATTATTGAGAATTAGTATAGTACGTAGTTTTTAGGGTTTAATAATAGTGCTTATTCTATTTGAGGAAGTTCTACAATAAATGGAAATATCGTCATGCTTCCATTTTATCTTGGCTTGACAGACGTGACGTGAGAGATGTGCGTGCAATCTATCCCTTAAGTAAATTCGGAAATTCGGAATTCGAAAAGTGACAATATTACAATCAACAGAGGGAACGTGTACTTTACATAATAATTTGTATGTGTTTGTCCAAATATATTTCTTGATAGTAACAACTATCATATCTATTTTTATAAATGAAAGCACACACATCTTACTTGAATGATAAAGCAATGAAATGTGAGACACTTCTTCCTGGAGCATTTCCTCTTGACCGCAATAATGTGAGGTCTCCCGCAGAGTTGCGGAGACTAGTCCTCTTGGGTGGTTAATTTCTTTGAAATACGAGATACACGCATGCCCTGAGTCACGTCAACGTTTTGCATGAATTAACTGCACTCGCTGTTATCAGTCTTAAATTTTATGCTGCAACGCTCTTTTATTCATTACACTTATTTATTCCATGCACTCAATACATTCACTCGGTAAATGCAAAAAAAAAAACAGATAAAAATGCTATAACATTTTGCTTAAATGTTGATAAAAATGGTAACAATAAACGTGTCGTGCAAAATATTAGTTTATTTTTGGTAGAAAATCTGAACGCTAGACCTGAAGATTGTGGGAGGAAAGGAAGGTCGTGACGTCCTTGCTCCAACTGGCTACAATAGCTCAGCGGCCGCGCCTTTTCCTCTGCAGCATCAGTTACGGCAGTGTTGTGAAGGTCAATGCCACGAGCGGGAGTTCGTGGCACGAGTGCCACGACGAAGTCGCGCCTCCACGCAGTTCATTACCCCGCCAGTAGAGACCCAACGACATCTTTGTTGTAAAACGGCGGGGTTAGTACTACTCGTAATAGTGCCCTTTCCCGTCGCTAGTTCCCCAGAGAAGCTCGTGGCAGGCTACGGTGCCACGACGCGTGCCACTGCCACCAGTAGAAGACCTTGACACCACTATAACGGCGAGGCCCTAATATTCGAGAGCCGATGATGGCGGATTTCGTTCTTCCTACATGGCTGAGTCTAATTGATCACCTGTCTGGAGGAGAATGAGCGGTGGTTTTTCGTGATTTCTCAGCTTATTCAATACCAGGTGAATGCCAGAGCAGTACCTAATAAGTGGACCATGGACCACGCACATCTTTGTCACTTTCTCTTCCCTTACACTCACACATTACTCTATCCTACGGCATACCTCGTATGTCGGGAGACCAGTCGGGAGTTTCGTAGAGCTTGTCCCGGCTGGGACAGTGCCCTGTTGCTGGAGATACCTACCGGAAGGAAAACCCACAAACTGACAGGGATGTCGGAGAAGGATTCACGTTCCAGCGGAGGAACCCAGTTACCTCCCTGGATATAACGTATACTTATGGGACTCATGATTTTTGGAGTTGGCTCAATACTCAATGAATCAACTTTCCGCTACCAATATTGTTGGATTGATTGCTTGATGATCCCGAGTGCGTAAACTGCTTAAGTCCTGAAAGTGTAGTGCACTTGTTTTCCTCTGGAGGTGGCCGTGATTTTTTCCCGCTGAATGGTGAGATCCGGCGCTTATCCACACGTCGTCGGCTGGCTGGGTTTTCCCACACCACGAATCTCCCCCCAGTGGGGCACTGTCGCACCCGGAACAAGCTCTAAGCTCCCGACTGGTCCCCTGGCATGTGTGGTAGTGTAATGCATGTAAGTGCAAGGCGGCGATGGCATTGGAGCCGAATTTGGCCGAAATTTCGGTCGGTAGACGTCGGATATTTTCGTCCGATGTGCCGAACTCGTTCGAAGACGTAATGGTAAGCGGAAATTGTACCATTGCAGAAACTGTGACGATTTCGTCCGACCGAAATTTTGGTCAAAATTGGCTCTACTGTGACTGCAGTCTAAATGAGTGTAAGTAAGGGGTGAGGACGGGGCAAGGAAGAAGATTGAAAGATCGCGCGCGTTCGATGGCTCTTTGTTAGAGCTTCGGCATTTGCCTGATGTAGGTAACTACCGAGAGCAGCCGACCGCTAGCCAGACAGCAGCTGAATTCGACCAAGCTATCAAGCTAGTATCGAAAATCCTGCCACCGTCGGGACTCAAAGCCTAATACCTCGCGGTCACAGGCACTGCAGTGACGTCAGTTGATGTCCTGAGACACGTAAGTCTCTTCCAATATTGTTGGGGTCTTTTGAGACCACGGACCTTTAACGGATGGAAATAAGTGTATCGTCAATCCCTAAGGATGGCAGCTACTTAGCTGGCATCAAAAATTTATTGTTCTTTCTAAGTGTGACTGCTTCATAGCAATGACACAACAGCAGCATACTTACTGTTTCCAACTTATTTCTTGTAGTTCATTATAGTTTCCGTATACCTTTCCGCCACAGAAAGTTTCAATTACATGATCGTTTTGTCGAAGAGAAGCAGATAACGAGAACTATTTCCAAAGAGTTACAAAAACGAGTCTCACGGAGACAAAATAAGATAAAAAAAAGCGCGAGTATGCGTAATTGGGGCTTGTTAGTTTTTATTTCTTCGTTGCTTTCAGATTGTCGGAGTATGGAAAATGAACGGAAGCATGGAAATGATCTAAACATCACTTTCCGAAATGGTAACACTTCAAGACGGACTAGAAGATACTATTATATCTTTACTCGTGGGACTTGGCGTCGTCTGTGCAATAAGGAAACAGGAAACTACAATCTTCGTCACCGTTTCTGTAGCGCATTAAAAATGAAGCTACTCGGAAAGAAATGACTACTGAGACACACAACATATTCTTTGTCGAAGATGGAGTCATATCTTCCGACTTTAAAATAGCATTTTGCGCAACATGGGTGGGGTGTCGTTTGGGTGGGCGGAAATGTACAACGGATATTTGTCATTAGACATTTTTAAGGCATCGTTTTGGCACAGGATTTCCTGTAATGACAAGCGCTATTTTGAGGAAAGAACAGAGATCAGATGACAGTTTCTCTAAGCCCAAATGCCTTCGAGTTCCTTATACCTCTGAAATTACAGATTATAAATTCTTAGAACAAATAAATCCATGCAGAGAATCGACATAAAATATCAGAGATAAATTTATTTTTTCAGAAAAAAGTTGTAAATTATAATATTTATTTTGAAAAGCCCAATGAATAACCACCATGTATAAAAAATCAAGAACGGCTCAAATTTCATCTCCAAAATTGCAAATTCGAATTTTCCTCTCTTCTTATGCTGCAGAGAGGGTTTCACAAGAGGTTGTAATATCACGAAGCCGCGAAACGGCAGATTGAAATTCTCAGGAGTACTTCTCATTGATAGGTGATTATTCCGGCTAAGAGAACCGATATTTTGGATTGTCGAATTTGTGATCATGTATTGGCTTTAAAATAATTGATCTTCGTACCTAATGCACTATGATTGGTAGTGACTATTTCTTCTAATATGGACAGAAATTCTGGAACAATATTATAACGTATAATATAATTGTAATGTTATAATCAGGGCTCGGATTCTGATGACCTAAAAATTCTTTGGAAATTACCTACAAAATGACTTTAAAAAGAGGAAAATGACTTAAAATAAAGAGAAAATTACCTAACTTTTAATAAATACTAAAAAATGTGTATAAAAAGTACTTATTTAATGAATTTTACAATTTTAAATAAATGTAAAATCTTGATTTTAGGAGGATATGTAACCTTAAGTTCGATCTTCTGACCGTCAGTTTTGAGAGGTCGAGGAAGTTACCGAAGATCTCCACTGCAGAACCGAATTTTGCCGTAAACTAATGATACAATAAAAACTTTGTTTTAGTGTATCATTGTAAATTCATGAAACATTCACTAGCAAAAACTCGAAAAGGAAACAAAATGCTTAGAAATGACAAAAATGTCGTAAAGGTTAAAAATTGACATAAAAATGGTAAAAAGTGACAAAATAACCTAATAACTTTTCATTTCTAACACCTAAATGCTATGATAAACATTCTTTTACAAGTTGGTTACGTCTAAAATGGTCCAATGAAAAGGCAACATGACATCAAAATCCGCGCCCTGGTTATAAAATTACGTTTCCTCTACTATAACGAGAAAGATCCAGACGTTCTGTTGTAGCACCACTAGTTCATCTGGAAATATAAAATTAGCATTTCATTATTGTAAAGAGAAAACACGGTCCGCATTGGCACGGACAATATATATCTAGAAGATGTTCTTGGGTGGGCACGGCTTTCTTAGGCTGACGTGTTGGCTAGGTCGAACACCAAGGCAACAGACGACATTCTAGAAGAAAAATCAACAGGCAGACGAAAGTTGGACATCTCAAAGTACAGGCGAGAGGTGGGCGTATCGAAGTAGAGACGATAAGTGGCTGTCATGTTGAAAGGAAGCGGTTTATAGTCTGACGATTTGGACGGACGTTTTGAATGTTGAAATTGGAAATACGGAGTGGACAGTTGGAGAGTTGGAAGCTTCAGATTATAGATGGGAGACAATTTATGAATGTGAACAGGGTTTTGGTATGCAGAAGCATAACTGTGATAGAGACCTGTTAAATTATACGAAACTTTTTTTTCTTTTACTTTTCTTTTTGTTCATATTATTATTGTTTTTGGTTGTTGTTAATAAATATTGTTGTTAATTTTGAAACTTGAAATTGTTTTGTAAATATAATTGAACGGTAAGTTACCACCATTCAGATCTGCGATGTATGTCGTTGAATCATCGGCCCTCATAAATAAATGGATGTTTCTATTTTTTTTAATAATGAACCTGATTCACTAAAGGTAAAAAATTAAAACCTTCACATTATCGACCTCATTTTCATTTCAAGCATTAGGTAATATGAACCCGCGCTATCAGTCTCATTTCCTCCCTACCTCGCATCTCTCCACATAGGCCAAGATAGGAAGATGTAGATCTTACCTCGCTTTGCGCCGTATTCTGACAAAAATGCCCTTAGAGAGCGTAGATCTGACGTACCTTTTTGCCCATGGTCTAGGTATGCGTGTTCTACTTATGGAATGAGTTATGTGTTTGTGAAGCGAAATAGCCCATAAAGTAGTTATTAATGACGAAATTATTAAATTAATATTAATAAATTTAAATCAATACTTTCTCAACTTTAATCGGCATTAGACTCCTGTTACAACTGGGCCTGCTCCTAGAGATTAAATCTTAACTCCTCAAAAGTTCGAGGCGAAGATTTTCACCTTGCGGCGAATCAAAAATCCCCAAAATATTTTTATATGCAATTCGATCATTCCCTGAAACCCAACAACATCAACAAAATTTAACTTCCAGATTCCCATAAAATACAACGTAATGGAGATGTGTTTCAAATCGTTAGTGAGTAATCAAATTATTAAGTGCTTAGCATATAATGTGGTTAAAGTTATGTATAATGTGTTTCTATGGAAAATTATCTGAGAAAATTAATCGGCCTGATTAGTTAGCATTACATACTGTGTTATGCAAAAATGCTTACTTTGGAACAGAGCATGAATGCATCAGACTATACCAATCCTTCCCTGCGTTACGCAGGAGGCCTTTGCTCTACTAGGGATTGTTTAACTTGTAATAATAATAATAATAATAATAATAATAATAATAATAATAATAATAATAATAAAATAAGATCCGCTGTTCCCTCTTCAGTCCTACACTTCGCTTGGTCGGGTTATTGCTTCACTATGCGCACGTTTTGTTGTGTCTATTTCTACCTGTTACTACATTTGGCTCGCTGTGGTAGGAGTAGAGCCGGGGGTGCATTACTGTTTTTTTAGCAGTCAAAATGTTGGGAAGAGATTCTGGAGCTCAAGAAAACGTTCACAGATGGTATTCTCCCCCATACGTCACATACAATTTTAAGTCTTCGTTGACTAAATAATTCTAGTCAGAAAAGAACCTGTTTCTCAGCAAAAATGACAGTGGAAACTATATTTTCATCCAAATGAAAACTCTGTGATTTTTTCCATTATAATTGACTCGTTCTGTATTTAATACCCAATAAATACAATTTTGTAATTTTTGAAATTTGATGTAAATGAATTGTGTGTCTCAAAATATATCATGCTCGAGTGGGAAAACACTTCAGGATTATCAACTTATCTTCACAGGGAAAAGCTTCGGAAATCACGTTTTTCTCGTGATACAGACGGCCAGTAGGAAAGTTGTAGAACATGGATTCCAAACATTTCCTGTTTTGTATTTGTTTGGAGATAATGTGTTAATACCGCAGGAAACTGCGCGGAAAAATTTATCCCTTTCATCTTGTCTAGCATATGTTTTTGTCTGTGGTCGGCGATCCCCGTTGGAATTTACGAGAATTACCACAAGATTCATAGCAACTGTTTTTACGATAATGTAGTTAAGGGAGGATATTTTCAAACTTAAAATGTCACAATTTGGTAATATGAATTTTAACAACATATAGATGATTAGGTTAAAAAATGAAAATGAGAAACATCACTCATTCATATCAAATGTGTTATTTTGTTTGATTGATTGATGTTTCCGGGCGCGTCAACTACTTAGGTCATTAGTCCCGTAGGTGTAATGCGTGTTTTTTTTCTCGGGAGGTGGCGATGAACGTCGTCGACCTAGCGGGGTTTCCCCTCAACCAGGTATCTCCCACCAGCGGGGCACCGCCCCAGCCGGGACAAGCTGTAAGCTCCCGACCGGTCTCCCGGCATGTGTGGTAGTGTAGCGCATGTTAGTGTAAGTGTGTGTGTAAGAGGAGAGGATAGGACAAAGAAGAGGAAGGAAAGATCACGCGCGGTCCGTGGCCCGTTTGTTAGGGTACTGCTCCGGCATTCGCCAGGTGTTGATGGGAGAAACCACGGAAAACTACCGATCAGAGCAGCCGGCCGCTAGAATTCTCCTCCAGACAGCGATTGAATTCGACCTAGCTGACAAGCTAGTGTCGAAAATCCTGCCGCCATCGGGACTCAAACCTAGGACCTCGCGGTCAGAGGGACTTGCAGGTTGATGCGCTGAGCCATCTCTCCCGATCAAATGTGTTAATTTTAATAGGTGTAAATCCCATACGGCTGTAATCCGATTTGGGTTTTAACGAATTCTGTGTTATTTATTAATCAGACGTATGGATGAATATTGAATTACAAGAACTAATTAGTAAAAGGTAGTTTATTCTTCTTAAAAGAAGATTAACTGTCTTTTAGTATGTGATTGGTTCTTGTAATTTAATATTACAGACCTAAATCTATTTAGAGTATGGATGAATAATTAATACAGTGAATAATAATACAACTTATTTAGTGTAACCGTCTATTTAATCCAAGAGATTATTGTCAGTTTACGTGCAATGCCACATATTTGAAATCTGCAGTTACACTATAAGTATAAGAAAAAGTGTGCTAAATCCATCTTGGTTCCATCGATGGTTGTCTGAATTGAAGACGCGACAATCGATTCTCGCGAAGGACTGTTAAACTGGAACGAACGTTTATTGTAATGAATCTTATTATTGATTTTCTTCTGTTCCATAATTTATTTGATTACTATAATTCGTTTGATATGTAAGTGAATACCGAAATTCAAACTGCAGGGACTGGAAGCGACTAGTTCATTGTGAATCGAGGTTATAATTAGTGCTCCAACATTCCAACGTAATGATAACGTATTTTGTACTATTAATGTTATATTTCCAATAATTCAAATATATTAAATACAGAAATTATAATAGCTAATAATAGCACAATAATCATATCAACAAAGTTTTGAACTAATAATACAGTATTGTTTTTAAATATAAATTTTATGAATGATAATACACGTAAAAAGGAGTGTCTATAATGCATTTGACAAAACATCGTAGTATTCTTCTTGAATTTAAATATTAATGTCGCAATCCTCCCCCACTTCACGACAAGTGAAACGAGGGTTGCTCAAGACTGCCACGAAAGAGGTTCATGAGGGCTTTTCTGATTGAGCGAGTGTATTTTAATTTACGTTTACAAAAACTTCTCCTTACACACTATTTTTTTTATAATATTACAATAATTAAGTGTGACTATTCCACTCGTGAAATTAAAACCAATACTGTCTAACTAAACATGCAAAATGCCCCAATCAGGGCGATGTATCTCAGAAAGTTTATCGTTTCTTCTATCGGATTTTTCTTACCGCTTCTTCCTACTGGAATCATAAACTATGACTCATCAATCTTAGGAGGTGTAAATTGAGGTAGCTATATCGATGTCCAATAAACCGCGTTTGTACTATAACATAACATCTTTGATTTTAACATAGCTTTCAATTATTTTCAATAGCATTGAGAACTCTGCTGACATAATTCTCAGATAAATACCACTCGTGCTTTGGAAAACTCTTCAGATACATCACATTTTGCTTCGCGGTCGGAGATTTATCGATAATTTCCAAAGCACTTGTATATTACCTACGATAAATCAACTGAAATGTCCATTGCTTCACAGGCGCCGCGTTGCGGCAGACCCGTGCATAACACGAAACTGAACCTTCGAACACGTTTCTGTACGCTACACCGTGGCTACGATGGAAGTTCTGAAACAGACACGGAACACCCTGCTTCAAAAGGGAAAGCAAGGAACAGTGAAGAATTAACCAATAAGCGTTTAGATTCAGGAGTAAGGGCTAGGAGAAACGGAGGTCGGACTTGCCCGACAACAGCTTATAACATTCCTTCGCTAGCCATGCCCGAAAGTGGTTACTTTTACTTGGTGTGCTGTTAAAAAGAGTCAGTGCCGCGTGTTGAGATTGAAATTTGACGGGCATGTTATGAGGTAACTATAGATACGGTTGTAAAATTATAAATATTGCGAAATGAGTGGCCTGAGAAAAACGAGAGATGAGTGTAATACGTTATTTGGTAACAGTATTCCTATTTTACAGCTTGCGGTATTCGGCTTTGAGCTTCAATTATAATTGAACTACAATGGCGTATTAGCGAATACCCGCCAGTAATGTCAATTTTGCTCAGCCTTCTTACTAGAACTTAAATGGGACATCGAGTCTATAGGCGGATATGTGTGGGAGGATTACGAATTCTCCTATTGGATCACAGGCAGAGAAGGCATCATTCCAGAGTTGAGTAATGGTGGTTTCCTCCACACACCACCTTCCTGGTCTACGCAACACGTAAGGTCAACGCCATTCTTTCTTTCGAAATAATTCACTTAGAAATATTTTAAAGGCAGCACGCTTATTAAGTAGTGTTCATTCTCAAGAGAACAGTCAGCTGCGAGTAGCATTGCCATGCTTCTTGTCGGCAAGGTCAGAGGCAGTGTTTCCGTGTAGATGTAATATAAAATAATGGGTTTGAACGGATTCAAACTGGACTTGATTAGTTTTTGCAAAACTATATTGCAAAATATTAATTTCTAGTATTTATTGTTAAATCTGTCTAATGTACACAGTGCAAAACGACAGCTGATGTTCACTCATATTTTAGATGTCATCCAAGAACGAGTTAAAGAGCTCGAACGTCACAGTATTGAACCAAAGTAAATTGTTTCACAAAGAAATTGCGTGTAAATAGTTAAACGCATTTCAAAAATCGATTATTAAGTGTAAATACATGTTTATTAAGAACTCTTTTGAATGCAATGTGTTTTAGATTTAGGTAATTTTTGCTTTAAGAGAAATTAAAGTGCACCATAGTTGTTTTTTTTATTTTCTCGCATACTACATACGCTTAATAGAAAAGAAGTAATGCTGCAGCAAAACGCGGCGATTTTTTGGCAGAAAAGTTAGTACTGTAGATCCTTGACACCAAAAAAAAAGGAAAATTATTGTTCCTACATGTATATTACTTCCTCTAAAACGTTGTGCAGTCAGAATCACTCTTCTAGGTTCTTAATACCGTAAAATTGATTAACTGCAAAATGTGTGTCGGTCTGTCCATAACGACCATGCAGCATGAAGAGTGGTTGATGCAGAATTTGTACGTAGAAAACAATTATTTTGCACAATTTTATATTAATTTTTCTTTATATATTAAGCATTGAAAACTTTTTTATTTTTTATGTAATAGGTGGTTATGACACAAATAATTATCTTCATACTATATGGCTAGGGCGAAGATATTTAAGCCATTACAATACATACAACCTACCGCATTCTAACGTTTCTAACGAATTCTAACAAATGGTCTCTCCATCGCATCAAGGCCGCGGAAAAGAGACAATAAAGTACGGCAGAGGGAAAACACCTTTAAGGAGAAAAACCTGCCGTCAGAAGCCAGAGAACATGCTAATCTACCACATTTTTTCTAAACGATTTATTTATTTCCTGGTGCGGACGTCACGCATTCTCCTTCGTCTTTGGCCTCCTCAGCCCCTAAAAGCAAACAGCGCCAAAGATCGCCTGTGAGCTTACTCTCTGGACATCTACTACTTTGCACACTAATGTGTTTATTTAATTATTGATAAGTTTACTTGTAGTTTACTTGTTTGTTTATTGGTTTACTCATTTATTACTTAATGACGAATTTACTTACCAGTTTACCAACATAAACTACTGTTTAAATTATTCAATATTTACTTATTAACTTATTTATTTCCTCTCCAGTCTAGGCTCCGCTCATATTAACCAGCGCGGTTTTCCCGCTCCCTAATTTGTTTCCTTAACAGCCCGAATGTTTCCTAGAAATATTATAAAAGTTCGTTATGTTAATATCCGCACTATAGAAGACTATATCCAAAGTTCGAAGCCATTGTCAACCTTTCTCCAGGTCACATCGTCGGATCGTGCGGATGGTGTATGAAAAAGGAAAGGGACTTTAAACGAAATTTAATTTCCAATAATTTTGGCGAGAACTCCATTCGTCTTACAACGCATACAAAATTGAGATATTTACGAAAGGAGCTTTTTTGTATTTTTGCAACCTGAAGTACATCGAAAACGGTTAGTCGTTAAAACAAATGTGCAGAACCAAGTTTGTGGAAAATTGTATTCTCTTCAAATCCTGACAGGTTATTTAACATAAAATGCATAATAACCGGAATATTTGCGAAAAAGGAAGAGAAACTATTTTCATTTGCTTTAACCTCGAGTATTTGGAAACGCGCATCTGATATCGATCCAAACTTTCTACCCTTTCAATGATGCGAAAAGTTGACGGTCTCAGCGAACATTCAACACAAAGGGATATTTTTTCCGCAGATACGACATTCTTAGTCTAATTTTACTGGATCACTGAATGTGCTGCGCTATGGGCACGAAAAAAGTTATAATATACAGAAAAAGTCTGTTGGGTTTGAACTGAATGCCAGGTCACCAATGTGCGAGAACCTACGTGACTGGTAATCAAGCACCTCGTAAGGAACTGTCATCCACCCTGGCACTACTAGGACGAAGATTCTGATCGACTAGATGTTGCTCCATGTTTCGTTCAATGGAAAAATAGATTTATACATCATTAATCATATCATTGAATAAATTTTCTCCAGGTCTGATTGTGCAAGGTTTTGTAGCATTATGTGTAACTTTTTTCTTTTTTAATGATTTCATTATTTAATTTTTAAGCAAGATACATTTTGGCTTGCCTTTCTTGAATTGAAGGGTTTAAAGGCTTCACAGTATAAAGTTTTATACTATTTCGGTTTCGTTCTGAAGAAAAATTTCCGATTAAACATAGTGACTTGTGACGGTTCAGCCGTGACGTGTTATCCAATCGGGAGCTTCGATACCTAAAATAGAAGTCGTAACGAAGCTCCCGATTGATTAACCACGTCCAGCTGATAGGTCATAGGGCACTATATTTAAATCGGACAATACAAAGGAAAATACTTTCAATTCGACGTCCCTCCTTACACTGTAAAGAACAAACGTTTTGTAAGATTATAGCGCTATTTGTTCCAACTCTGTGGTTACAGGGTAAAAGTTCTTAAGTCAATTTTTGGCGAAATTGGGTTAAGTACTGAAACAACAAGTTAAGTATCTGTATTTTATTTTAGTAAAAACGAGCGAATTCAAATGTTGCCCCATTAACGAAAAAAAGCAGTGGGAAATAGCGTTGAGCGTAGGAAAAAGCGTTGGCTCAATAATCTAACCCTTGTTTTCTCTAAACTAAGATTTTTGCTTTTTGACTTTTACCCCACGAACATATAACGTCTGGTTAATTGCACAAAAGAAATAATCGATATGGAAAGCATGTTAGTACGATTTTCTTAATTTCTACGAAAATATAGCATAGGACAATCGAGAGCCGATTCCTTCAATTGACCACGTCATAACATGTACACTGTTCAAGGCATGCGGTAAAAACAAACTGGAAGGGGAAACGAGAAACTGAGTCCAAGCTGTCTGCACAGCTCGTGCCTGCTCCCCAGAACGAGAGCGCGTCCGGGTGAATAATTTGTTTTTCTGCGCTTATCAGCAGGGCGTCCTCAGCGGCAAAGAGCGGATGCGGCTTGCTCTTCAACTGTTGTCCGTTCGCTGCCGCCGCCGCCACCACCTCCGCCGTTTCTCTTTGCTTTGGCCGCCGACCCGACGGAGGTAGCTGGGTTCTGGAAAAACAGGATGGCGCGACCTTCCACGTTCTGCAGAACGGGCGCTGTTTGAGCACGAGATCGTCCGGCTCGGTTTGTGTTTTGCAGAACTCGACATCTCCAGGTCATTGACAGTTTGGTGCGTTGAGGATGGAAATGTGAGAGACCGCCGTTTTAGTATTGATAATGCAATTTAATGCAATTTGATGCAATATAAATCAATGAATCGTGCAGTTTTCAGCTAAATTCACATATACAGAATATGAAATTTGCTACGAATTCTTTAATAAATCAAAAACAAAAACGCATACACATCATTGTATACGCATATCACGCATACATATCACCATCACTTATTGTATTATTTCTCAGAGAACGGAAACAATTATTGCAACCTTTTTAGTCCCTCTACTCCGATTTTCATATTATTCAAATGGTTTATTTATAGTATTTCCTTCTTTCCAGGATTTGTTCAAAGCTTACCGTATTTTTGTTCCGAAATAGAGGCTTAATAATCGCAGCATCCCGCATTATTATTATTATTATAATAATTATTATTATAATTAACATTAGCATTAACTTTAGCGCATCGGCCATTACTAACCTACACGCTAGGCGTTCTCTTCCTGAAGAAAGATTCGCAGGAAGACGCAGGACTCGAATGTACAACCTTCTTGGTGCACACGATGGTTGCCGCAACCATCTGCGCCACGGGGCCGGTTTATTAAATTATTATTATTATTATTATTATTATTATTATTATTATTATTATTATTCTCGACTAAAGATATTACAAGTAGGTTGATTATAAAGTCTCCTCCAGGTTGCAACCAGCTTCCTAAGGAGTAGATCTAGGGATTATCGGTGCCTCTACAATACTTTGCGCAAAATGTAGGCTGTTCAAATAAAGCAATTTCTTGCACTTCTCAGTCTTTTGAATTACCTGGGAGTTTAGCCAGGTTCTTACACAAATTTTGCGGAACAGATCTCCGAGCCTCGATAACTATCGGGACGACCTGTGCTTTTACTATTGTATTTAAGCACATATTATGTTTCTCTGCATCCTTGGTTACAACATTTTGATCACAACGCACGGCCACATCTACAAGTAGACACGATTTTTCTCCAAATCCCGAATAGCAATATCGGGTTTGTTTCCCGCTATCGTGTGATCCGAATTTGTTGGTCGTACAATATTGTACACAGTCCAAAAGACGTCACCGGTTTTGGTCACCGTTCCTTGGGGCACCTTCGTTACTTGGGCATGTTTTTGGATCTTCGAGAACGATACCGATCTGCCAGTGGAGGTAACTACACAATTTGTAGTATATTTTCAAATATTCGGTCTTTGCTAGAATTGGACAAGCTGAGACAATATGATCAATGGTTTCTAGGTATTTCTGGTAAATCCGGCATTTATCATCTTGGAAAATTTTGAGAACCGCTTTATCGTAATATCGTGTTCTCAACGCCTTATCTTGGGCAGCTATTACAAGTGCTTCCGATTTTGGCTTCATTCTTCCTCTTTTAAACCATATAAATGATTTATCTTTATTGATATGTACCTTGTCCATTCGTTTTAGATACTGTACATCGAGTGGTTTGTATCTTCATACTTTCTTTAACATTTTTTGTTTATCACATTTCATGTTAAATGACATCAGAAGTTGAGTGCCTCTGTTATTCTGCGTGTCTTGCATAGTCTTGTTCGCAATGCTTCTTACTACACTTACAATGCCTCCGTTTCCCTTTCTTCGGTCAGATTTCATGATCTGCCTCGTTCATGGGTCATCTTGATGCGGACTACACTCTTTCCCATCCCTACTATTGCATTGTGCTAGGAGGCTTCAATTTGTCTCAGGCCTCTTTATCTGTCCTTACGTGACACATTATTATTTATTAATTTAATTATTATTATTATTATTAATATTAATATTATTATTAATACGTTAGTATCCCCTAATGTTTTTAAGGTTTTTTTTCTATTGTATCTACGCGAGATCGATCAAAATATTTGAGAACGAACAAAATGATAATAACAAAAATAGTAATATAGGGCGTGCAGTTTGACGAACGCAAACATGCTGTGCCAAGCGAGTTCTTCTGACGTGACAGTACACGCTTGTTTTGCAGAGCTGAGCGATGATATCATGAGCTGTCTCTTTTGTGAAGACGACCTACTTTTCGCAGCTAAATATGCACTCGTATAGTCCATTATTTCCATATACGACTCCGAAGTATAGGAACACGCCTTTGTTCCTTTGTCACGCACAAGTTCTGACAAGCGTTAGCTTGACTTATTGAGTGTGGGTTGTTAACCAAAGTTCCTAAACCAATCGGATTCGCCCGGAGTGGTAGAGTATAAGCGCATCATTTTTGGGAGTTGTTCTTCAGAAATTGAACCAGAGTAATGTCAGGAGTGCTTGGGAAATCTAGTGTCTAAATCAATACTAATATATAAAGACTAGACGTGTCTTGACTTACAGCACGATAATCTTTGAAGCTACTGAACCAATACTGATGAAACATTTGTGCTAGATTGCTTTAAAGGTCTGGAGTAATATAAGCTATGATTTACAATCGCAAACCCTAATATATTTACAAAATAATAACATTCTGGACTGTTTTCGCCTAGCGTTACATTATAGATTCAAGAGTGCATCAAATCAATAGTTTAGCTGCATGCCACAAGATGATGTCCTGAAATCTACTACTGATTTCATCAATGTACAGAATTGCATATTTAGAGGACGTTTGTTTATTTTTCAAGTCAGTTGTCTAATCCGAAATAATTCTGAGTTTTTTCCCCTGTAGTTTATAAAAGTAACTTGAATATTGATTTTAATTGCGTGTAGGCGTGGGTGCATTAAGTGTACAAGAGACCAAATGTTTGGAAGAGATCATTTTCTGATAGAATGGTTAACATTGCCTTAAGATAAGAATGCATACATGTTTAGTTGTAGTAAATTAAGCATAATTATTATGTATTTGCAGATTGGACGAGCGATAGTGCGATTTACGTGTTATTCTGAAACTGACGGAGGGATGTATGTTTTAGAGAAGTGTTTTAATATAGTAGAGTGTGGGATAGTAGAGGATACTTTTGGGTGTTGAAGAAATGATTAAATTGCAAAAAGTTTGCCACTAATATAATTTTTAGCAAAACGGCAGTATAATTGTAGTAAACAGGTATTAGTAAATGGCTATTTGGAGGAATTTAATGTGGTGACAACGCTGTTTTGAAGGTTGTTATTTTAAATAGAAAAGTGTTGTCAAGCCGGGAACCAAAATCCGAGATCTGTAAACGTCAATTGATGTGGCAAGATCAATTTCAAACCTTTCTTTATAAATACGCGAGAAGAAAAAATATGAAAAAGAGTAAGTTTTATAATGTGGCAATTGATTGAAAGTGTTGTATAATATATAAAATTTCACAAACAGAATACACGTAAGTAGATGCATTTTATTTTTTGTTTAGATTTGTATTATTTTCAGTTATAAAGAGAAAGGAGTTTTTATTTATTTACATAAAAACAACGACGAGTTGGGGCCGGGAACCCCAATTGGACTAAAATTTAAATATTTTTTAGTGAGAAGTGTTTTAGTGTGTACGGAAGACTAGGTATTTCCATATTGGAGCGAGGCAGAGAGAGGTGGGATAGTGCGAAGGAATATACAGTAGGATAGATAGAAGTAGGTTCTGCCTTAGGGCGGGGAATAGATGAAATTCCTCTTTCTGTTTAATACAAAATTATGATAAATACCCCGGCAACGCGGGGTTTCTTCAGCTAGTTATAGATATATTAAAGTATCGTGAAGTAGTGATGGATTTTCTGACGATCTGGAAATGTGACAAAACGAGAGTGGTAATGTCTGTATATTAATAAATTCTTGGAAAATATTACCTGATAAAAATAATAAATCCTTCGGTAAGAAACTATTTTATTCATCAATAAAGGACCGACTCTGCTTTAACTCAGAGCCAGTATTGCTGCTGTCTGTGCAGCGACTCTGATCGGGTGATCCCCGGTGTTGTGGTGGATTTTCCTCCCAAGCTAGAAAAGCTAGATCGAATGCAGTCGCTGTCTGAAGGAGAAATCTAGCAGCCGGCTACTCTGATCGATGTTTTTCCGTGTTTTTTTTTTCTGATATATACCAGGTGAATGCCGAAACTGTACCCTGCCTCCTTTGCCTTTTGTGATTTATCCCCTTACACTTACTCACTACTCTACTACACTATGTCGGGAGGTTAGAGCTTGTGGAAGGGGACTAATGACTAGTAGAAGTGCCCAGAAACATCAGTAAAAGGAAATGCCAGAGCATGTTCAAGCGATAGAATTGAATTGCCGAAAGCCCAAGAGAAAATATCACATGAATATGTCTGTTTACATAGAGTTAATTTTAGAGTACATTGGTTTATACGCGTATTTTACGAACGAATAGTCGAATATTACATTTTTAATAAATGGTAATACACTTCGTGTTGATCCTGCAACATTCCTAGCAGGCGGATATGGCAAATTGCCTACCTTACAGGCGACGTATTGGCTTTTTCAAGCCAATAAGCACCTGCCGAGATATTTGATTGTATCCCGAATGGCGCAACTAGTACGCGAGCTTTTGAACACTTAGCTAGAACAACTGATTTTTTTTTATCTAGTATTACATCCTTCAAGTGCAGGACCTACCTTTTTAGTAATGTTTAGCTCTTCTGTAGATTCCCCATTCAAATATGGACAGTACGTACTCTCCGTTGGCGGCTTAGCTAATATCTGCGCAACTTTTCTCGACCGATGGCTTGGAGGTATGTGGCTAAAGTTGGGGTATTGGTTACGAAATCGGTCACTAGATTTGATGAAGCCATGCCAATCTCTGGAGAATCAGTCATGCCTTCTCAGTTTTCTCAACAATTTCCGTTTTTGTTTTCTCTGGAGTTCGAGGTATTTTTTGTAAATGATCTGGATCCTGCCTTGGTGATTTCTTTAATGTTTTCGAGAAAAACCCTAACAGAAGTTCTCGTTTTCAACAGCCAATAAATTTTATCACGCGCCAATGAAGATTTGTTTGGAATGTTGTCATCAGTGCTCACTGCGAGTTTTTACCGTTTGTGCCAGGGAGAGGAAAGGTAGGCCATCGGTGAAGAAAAGTTGCGCGGGTAATATATAATAAAGATATTCCAGAAATATCTAGTGGACTGCATACTCTTAAAGGCACTCGGCGAACTATGTTCACAGAAGTCCAGGAACCATCACGCCCTCACATGAACTCCTGCAGTACTTTCTTCTGGAATTGCCCTGCATTTCTAGAATCACGTACTGTTCTCGCTACCGCCCACTGCCCCTCTCTGCTGCCAGACTCGACATGTTTGTTGATTCCGGCCGCCTCCTCAGAGTATTCCCGTTCGCTTCGTTGAAACGCGTTTCTGCAGCATTCAGCTCGCGGATGCGGGGGCTCGCCACCTTCACGCTGGCGGTGGCTGGCGTCCTCTGCGCAACACTTCCGGTTACGAACGCTTCGTTGACGGGGCCGGGAAACATCACCGCATCGCGCGCTCGACATCCGTCAATACTCGATGATTTCATGACTTCTAAGTGGTTTTCTGTTCCTAGAGATGAAATGCCGTGGGAATGCATTTCGCGGCTCGGATGCGGTTTTAGTTCTCACGCGGGAAGGTAACTTTTCGAGAAAATATTCCTTCTTACCAGTATTAGAGCAGCACTGTTTAGTGCAGTGTTAGTGATTCGTAATAATATTAATAATAATAATATTAATAATTTTAATAATAATAATAACTTGTCAAAAATCCCAGGTAATTCAAAAGACTGGGAAGTGCAAGAAATAGCTTTATTTGGAACAGCCCACATTTTGCGCAAAGTATTGTAGAGGCACCGACAGTCTCTAGATAAACTCCTTAGGTAGCTGGTTGCAACCTGGAGTAGATTTTATATTCAGCCGACACAAAACATCATTAGTCGTGATTTACAGGAATAATAATAATAATAATAATAATAATATAATAATAATAATAATAATAGAGATGATAAAAGCAGCATTTGTCAGGAAGGCGTAGAAACCATTGATCACATCGTCTCAGCTTGTCCAATCCTAGCAAAGACCGAATACTTGAAAAGACACGACAGGGTGTGTAACTACCTCCACTGGCAGATCTGTACTGCCCTCGAAGTTCCAAACACATGCCCCAAGTGGTACGAATACTCATCAAAACCAGTGACGTCTGTTGGATTGTGTCCGATATTGTACGACCAACAAATTCAAACTGATCGCACTATAGCGGCAAACAAACCGGATATAGTTTTCCGGGATTTGGAGAAAAAAAATCGTGTTTACTTGTCGATGTAGCTGTACCTTGCGATCAAAACATCGTTACCAAGGAGGAAGAGAAACATCTTAACCCTCCTAATACCATGGGGTCTCTGGTGACCCTACAACATGTTCCTGTAATAATTTTTACAGTTTCCAATACTTTAAAAAATCTGAAAAAATTTGACTTTTCCCGATTCATTGTCTACCCACACATTGGGTATGCAAATGTTTTACATTGTTGTTACTTTCATTAATATTCATCTTTGCCACACTGAGTACCAGTGGGGTCTTATATGACCCCAACATCTAATTCTTGTAAAAATTGTGGCTATTTTTTTCTGTTGCTATAGTAAATGTTGGCAACTTTTTGTAACATCCATAGGTTCATATCAATTGAAATTATTGCCTATATTTGGTTATGCTAGTCGAGTAACATTGTTTTTGTATTACCATTCCTGATATGGAACAACTTTCTGATGACGAGATGCATCATTTTATTTGAAGAAAGTTCTTCAGGAAATGCCATTGGTGAGGTTCGCGACAACCTATCAGATATGTTTGACAGTGATGGAGAAATAGATGCAATAGAAAAGGCTGAGATTGAATTAGATGATTGTATTCAAAATAGTGAAACATATTTAGGATGAATATTATATGCTGGTGTTTACAGGTATGGATTGTATCTTTTTACAAAATTGTATGCATTTTTTTCCTTTGTACTGTGAAAAATTATTGGGGTTTTTCATCTATAGATAAAAAATAAGGAATAAGTATGGTATAAGAACGTGAAAAAAGAATCGTGTAGAAGAGTACAAAGACGTAACATTATGTGAAAAAGAGAGACCCCACATAGTATGCAAAGAAAAATGTGGGTACAGTCAGCCTTCCACTTATTTACGGAACAAATATAATTGATAAAATTTTGAAGTGGACCAACAAAGACAGAACTTTTGTGTTTGGTTCAAAATGCATATAGTTGACTATTACTTAGTTGAATTGCTTTGTAGGCGTTGGGATTCTGGCTAGTGCATACAAAGGCGATAATCAAGCAATAATGCACGTATGGAACTAGGAAGAAGGTAGACCCATATTTGTTGAATTAATGGCTAGAAATCGTTTCACACAAGTTACTAGGTGCATTCGATGTGATGCAGAACATAGGCATCGTAACGGAGTTTCAGATAAGTTGACTCCTATTAGAAATATTTGAAATGTGGACAAATACACTTCAAGATGCATACAGCTTGAACAACTTATAAACTTTCGTGTAAATGCCCTTTTCAGCAATATAATATGCCTTCAAAACCTGGTAAATATAGCTTCACGTTATCGGTTGCATATGACAAAAAACACTAGCTATCCCTTGAATGTTCAAGAATACACAGATCGCCAGGCAAACCAACCTCGTGAAATCAAGGAAGGAGCTTTGTTTTAGATGTGGTGAAAGATTTTGAAAAAGAGTGGAAGGAGCATAACAACTGACAACGTCTACACTAGCCTAAATCTAGAAAGAGATCTTCAAAATATAGACATTACATTAGGAACTATAAGAAAAACAGTGTGAATGAAAGAGGTTTTTACTAATTCCCAGGACCATAAAAAGTTTTTTATGCTCAGTCCTAAAACAAACTTCGATTATGTCTTACTGTCCTCGAAAAAAAGATGTGTCACTTCTTAGAGCCAAGCATTCTACGAAAGAAGTAATCAAAAATGAAGAACCAAAACTATTAATAATAATAGATTACAATAAAATTAGGTCAGGAATAGACACAATGGACAAATTAGTGAGAACAAACACTAGAAAATGAGTAGAAGATGGCGAATGATTCTCTTCTGTAATATTATTGACATTCGTGTATTGAATGCGTTCATTATTTGATTGCCTCCTACTTGAAACTGGAGATAAAAGAATTACAAGAGAAGAAAACTCTTAATAAAACTGAGAAAACAGGTAATTGGTCGTGACTAAAAAATTGTGCACAACAGTCGATCCAACAACACAGAACAAATAGCAGGATCGCTGCCCCTTTGTGAAAGATCATTTGATCGGAAATATACAGACAAGTGTACGAGTTGTAAAGTACCAATTTCGCAAATATCATTCAAAAAATATTTGCAGAATGTAATACATATTTAGCACGACACATTTTTATTATTACGGTAAATTTTTCATTATACGGTAAATTTTTCATATTTTTTTCTTGTTTAGAAAATGGGATGCAAACATGGAATACCACATATATATTGGCCCATAATATGCACTAAATTCTAAATAATTAGTCTAAATTACAAACTGACATGTTATGTCTGCTTGAAATCTGATAAATTCTACTCTCTTCTCCCATCATACACTGGTACTACTATCTTCCAGCTGAGGAAAAATGGCAAACCCTCCAACTTCGCATCCGATCTAGTTTCCAGGGAGCCCTCTTTCACCCTCCGTAGTAATGCACTCTTCCACTCTTATCTACCACGATGATCCAATATCTTACATTCTCACGCACGCCTTCAAATTCGAAGAATTATGAAAATTTATTTTAAATAAATAGATAATAAATATTTTACAACTGAGGGTGCATCTTACTTATCACATTCGCCTGAGGATATCCCAATAACTTAATATTTTTTCCTTTATGTAAACTTAAAATCCTCAAAAGGTTTCAGCCGAACGGGTAGCTAATAAATTTAAAACTAGTGGTACTAGAGAATGGCACAGACTTTCCTGTATTAGTTTTCTGTTTCGTTTGATCTCCGCTAGCTATTCGGACTTGCCAATACTCTTGACAGCTGCCATCTATCGCCGCCCAAACTACATTTTCGTTTTCTTACGTTTTCGGTTTTTTAATTGTAGAACAAAACTGTTATTTTGCGAATATAAAAAACATTAAACCTTGCCCTATATGGCAATTTTCGTAGGAAAATTTGGAGCCGTTTCTAGAAAATGTCGTTTAAGCGCTACTGTAAATGCGAAATTTGAAGCTCTTTTTTACAGAAAAGTTTTGAGTTTTCGAAACACTTCATTGGAAGTCGTTTGAAGCACTTACACTTACAAATTCAATAGTGTTTACAAATTGCTGGAAATGTGCATTTTAACCGTATGAGAGAACTTTAAAAAAATGAAAACTTTGACAAATCAAAAAAATAGCTCCAAATTAACTTAACGCCATATTAAAGAGTGCAATTAGAACTATCCGTTCGAAAAGTTTGAACAAAATATTTGAAACCATTTTTGAGAAAATGGCGCAGTTTTTGAAAATGCGCAATTTTGAGCTAGCTTTCTCAGAAAACTATTCAATTTTCGAGAAACTTTGACATTATTTAAAGCACATGCACTCATTAATATTATAATGTGAACAAATCGCCGCCAAAATAAATATTAACAACGTGAGAGACAAGTCAAAAAATCTACTTTTTTTTGCAATATTTGAAAAAAACAAAAGTATAGAAGAATATTGTGTTAATGTCATCTCATATAGCACATTTATCACTATTCCTACAAAAAGTTTAAAGAAAAAAATTGGAGCTGTTTTTGATAAAATATTGTTTTTGTAATTCTTTAAAATTTCAAATATAGCGTGCAAAATTGCGCAAAATCTAGTAAACTTTTCAAAAAAAATGTACACGACTTTAATGAAAGAACTCACTTTGGACAACAACTTTCATTTGAAGGAGAAATCTCTATCTTCATTTTTGTAGTTCTAGGAAGAAGCCAAAAAAAATTTCAAACTTTGGCAATTTTCAAAAATTCAGAGTTAACCGTGAAATTCAGACCTATGCCACCTTTATAAGTGTATTTTATTTAAGTGTATATATAGTGTATATTAAGTGTATATTTATATAAGTGTATTTGTGTATTCTTACAAGAAATTTAAAGAAAAAAATAGGAGCCTTTTTTGAGAAAATTTTGAGAATGTCTGGGGGGCTTCATGCAAATTACCCTCAAATTTTTAAGAAAGTTTTTCAAAACCGAAACGCCATGAGTGGACGCAGATTGACCGGGGAATATTTATTTCCGAAGAAATCGCACGTATGGTTTACGCGCTAGAGTTGTTCACAGACGGACGGACGGACGTTTTGAAAAGACCCACTTTTTCGGTATCAGTGGACCCCAAAACGTGTATTTCCGCAGCTTTACATAACTTTCCCTGTACTACGTATATTACTCCATATATACGTTCGTATACGGGAAAGTAAAAATTGAAATCTGAGAACAACGGAACAAATGGCATCATTTTGTACAACAGATTTTCATTTCAAATAATCCCAAAATTTAGCGCGCTTTGTCATAATCGGCGCCGTTTGCACGTGACCACATCTCGCATATTTCACACATAATTTATTGTTCCTCCTAGTTTGCTGAAAACTTTCCAGAGCATAACAGACGTTCGGCATCTTCATTGCAACGGAAAGTCTTTCTGGGAATACAGATGTATTCCGTATTTGCGACACATCTTACCAACCTCGGAACCAATCGGAACCTCAAAACAGGCGACGCGGAAACGAGACAATAAATACGTGGTTGTTAACCCCAATGACTAAGCTACCAATTAAAATACATTCCACATTCATAAAGATAGTAATTTGTGTATTATACAATAGATTTTTCTTAACAAACGTTTTATACACCTTACAAAACGTAAAATTTCTACCTCTTCAACAACAAAGTTGGTTTGACGAAATGTATGACTGTGTATGTTTCGATTGCTTTCCGACGCTGAGCAGCATATACAAAGCCAGATCATGCGATTTTCTACATTTGTGCTGCTATTCCACATTATTTTATACCTGTTCCTCTATGTTAAATCATTGATTCGTAACTGAAATAATTTGGTATTGTTAAACACTTATGATTAATAAAAGGAATTAATAAAAGGGCTAAGTGTGGTATATTTTTAAAACTTCGTGGCCTCTATAATTGAAAATATTAATTTTTACAGACATAAATTTGTTAATATTTGGTTGAATGTTACTGATCGCTCAAATTGTCGGAGTAATAAATTTTTGTAGAAATTCGTCAGTATTGGAACGAAGTTTGGTTGACCCATTTTGAGATTTATCATCCACTCATTGTGCCAGGCTGGAAAAGTTGCTGCATATCCGCGGAACAAGGTCAGACGAAGCGTAGGTAAAATCCCTGTGAATCAGACAGTACGAACAATAGTAAGCGAAGGTCGTGATCTGAGATATCTAAAAAGAACTATAAATAGGAGCTCCCACTATTTTTTAAACAATTGTGACACATTGGGTGATTTTCTAAACTTTTGAGTAATATGGTAGATGATTCACGAATAAAATTTATTGTATTTTAATAGAAAATTGTTTTAAGCCTGAAGATGGGTAAAAATTGACTGAAACATGGCAACGTGTAAATAATATTTTTATAATTTAATGTTTTAAATGTGCTTATTTGCATAAACCTGTCAAAATTGAAAGCCAAGAATAAATAATATTGTGTGTTATAATAGAATTGAATGACATATATAAATAATTATTGAATATTCATTGTGACAAAAATCCTACGAATAGTTTGGACGGACTGACGTTTTGAGGAAAAAAACGTACTCAGTAATTTGGTATCAAGGTATCGCAAAACGTGTATTCTGCCTGTACTACATATTATAAAATGTAATTTACTATATAAATTGCCAGATACACAATTTCACAAAATTAGGGAACCAAAAAATTAGTTTTCTACTAAAAAACGTTATTTTTCGTTGCAGCATTACATAACTATACACTACATACATTATACACTACATACAACACCGTATATACGGATGTAAACGAGAAAGTAAAAGAAGGCAGTAATTTAGAAGTTACAGGAATAATGTAGAATTCCTTTGTCAAGCTTGAATGACTGAGGAATAAACGAGTGAGCTCATAGATTAATTTTCCGAAATGTATGCCGAAACTTCATTTCCGTTGGCAATTTCATTTCTTGGCAAATGCTTGAAATTATAAGTAAGTCTTTTTTTTATTTTAATATATATATTATTTTGCAATTTGTAAATATCACTCAGAAAAGTTATCAAATGGTTAGTCATCGCTACGTTCTATCATAAGTTACATTGATGTCAATGCAATTCTATCATAAGTTACATTCTGTAGCTACGACGACGGTCGTACGTGTCGGACGGACGTGTCGTGTGATGTTTACGAAAGATAAAACTAAATGAAATGGAGGTGTCAGGAAAGACTGCACCGAGATTTCCTCTCATTGTCATGTTGTAAATGGTGGAATTGATGAGTGAATGTGTGTAAAAGTAAAAATCATTGGCATGAGAATTCTGAGTTAAACTCATCAATAATTCATTTTGTATATAATGAATTTAACATTGTTCGAATGTGAACGCATTGTGCAGTCAATGAACTTTTAGATTTTCGTGTCTCGTCGTGGGTTCAGTAAATGTTGGAAAGAATTTTTAAAAAACGTTAGATTGGACATTTTATAAGCTGTTCATATATCAACGTCACATAGACTATTGGCCCTGAACTTCAACGTTATATAAATCAACAACGTGATTTTTTATGTTTTTTTCGAAACATGTGAGGTCATTATGGATCTCTACATTTCATGATGAAAAGTCCAAAATCTATGCTAATATATTAAACATTATTGGTAACTTGTCTGATGTGGCTAACCTCTCCGAAACGTCACTAGGAGATGAAATAAAGAATTCGATAGAAAAGGAATATAATTTGATTGCCAATAACAAGAGGAACCATATTTTACCTGATCACATTCTGACAATCATTTCTTTTCAATTATTAGTCTGTTTATCCACGAAATTGCTGCAAGGAAACTGTTTTCTCGTGGGCAATTTACTACACAAATCGTTGTGCGGATGTTCATCCACATTAAAAGGAAATCCTCTAATTTAATGTTGTGCACCCGGAGAAAGTAATTTCTTTTTGAAGTAAATATGCACACGGAGGCGGAATGAGTGTGCTCCGGGACAAGCGGAAACATTTTTTTTCTTGTGTGTATATATTGTTTGTCGCACGACACCACGTGTCGGTGCTCGTACATCGTGATAACATCCGCGTTCCATTTGCGCATTTTGGGTGACGCATAGTCATGTGTTAAGTTTGTTCTCTCCGGATGGAGTTTTCAGTGATATCAGACTTGAACCGCAGTGTGAATCGTGTGTAGTGCGGTGAACCAATGGTGGTGGCGGTGACGCCAGACAAATGAGTGTGTGCAATTGCATATATTTTTTAACTAAATACTGTAACACCGGCTGCGTTACTGTAGGACTTTCAAGTCCACAACTGCAGTTTCGTACGCCGAGATATTCGAGATTCACATCATGATGCAATGCAACCACCTGGAAGAGAATTATAATCAGATGTACCCGCTACCTCTTCCGATCAATTCCAGATAGTTGCCGACACAGGGCCTTAAACAATAGGCCCTGAAACGCACAGGATGCCTGTTACCTTTCCTCGGGGTCGGACGATGGTCTGATCACACATTGCCCTTGCGACCCGTGAGGCAGAGGCCGGGCTTTCCACCGCTGGCACAGGTTCAAATCCCGGCCCATCAATGCAGAATTTGTGGTGGTCAAAATGAGATCTCGGCATTTTTCTCGTTTTTTTCCGTTTCCTCTGCTTTTTATTCCATCATTGCTCCATATTTCATATCAAACATTCATTCTGGGGCGGATCCGGCCGATCATTTCTGGGGGAGAGTCATCATAGATTTTTGTTAAATAATGAACCTATTTGTTATTATATTGTCCTATTATTTTTGTACGCTATATATGATACTATAGATTATTTTTTAAATAATTCCATAATTCTAATATAAATATATCTTATATATTATTTCTCAAAGGGATGTTTGGTCTTTTCAATAAATTGGGCGACATACGAAACCGATCTGTATAAAGAAGCAATGGATTGAAAAATCGTGTTTCCTTTCACCTGCACATGTGACATTCGTATTGAAAAAGGGCGTTAAAAATACCTAAATAAAGGGCACTAGGAAAGTTTTGCAATATGACGCAACAATGAGTCGCAGCAGGCTGATTGTTGGAGCGTGCTGAGACCTGTTCATACTTGCACAGTAGCCGCGGTTCCACGCCTCCGGGTTCAGTTGTTTGGCGACAGTGATAGTTTGAAGTGGTTACTATGGCATCGTGGTCTCGAAGTGAGATTCGGGCAGTTTTGCGGTATAAATTCGCGCGTGGTTTAAACATAGACCAGTGCTTTGAAGAAATGAATTTTGCACTCGGAGATGTTTGTCCACATCGTACGACATTATTCAGGTGGTACAGAGAATTCCAAAGAGGAAATTTCACTTTGGAGGAGGCTGAGAGGGCGGGCAGGCCACGAACATCAGTTACGTAGGAAAACATTGCTGCTGTGAGGAAAATGCTTGACGAAGACAGGCGAGTGACCTACAAGCAGATAGAGGAAACCTTGGGCATAAATGCACCAGCAATTCATTCAATTCTGCATGATTATTTGCAAGCAAAAAAACTTTGTTGTCTCTGGGTGCCGCACACACTGACTGAAGAGCAGATGTCACGACGTGTGACTTGGTGCCGGGAGATGCTGAAAAAGTTTTCTAAGGGTCAATCTCGGTATGTAAACAACATCGTGACAGGTGACGAGACTTGGCTGTACTATTATGACGTGCCGACGAAGACTCAAAACAAAGTTTGGATTTTTGAAGATGAGGAGACACCCGTCGCTGTCAGAAAATCTCGATCTGTGAAAAAGAAAATGATAGCTGTCTTTTTCAAATCGAGTGGAATTGTGGAGCTTGTTGTTTTGGAGTCACAGAAGACAGTCACAGCTAAGTGGTACACTGAACAGTGCCTGCCAAAAGTCATCCAATCATTGAAGAACCTGCGGCCCAAGTCAAGAATGGACACTTGGTTCTTCCATCACGATAACACTCCAGCTCACCGTGCCAAAGCCTGCTCGGAGTATTTGACCACTACAGGACTGAAACTTCTTGAGCACCCCCCTTACAGTCCAGATCTCGCTCCTTGTGACTTTGCACTGTTCCCGCATGTGAAAATGAAGCTGACAGGAATGCGATTTTCCAGTGATGAGCAACTTCTGAGGGCTTGGGACAATGAGTGTGCACTACTCCCTAGTGAAACTTGGCAGAACTGGTTTTAGCGATTGGTTTCGGAGGATGGAAAGGTGCATTGAATGTGGTGGAAATTATTTTGAAAAAATTAAATAAATAAAGCTGTATTGCAAAACTTTCCTAGTACCCTTTGTATTAAAAAAAGTAGTAATTCGGGATCTGTAATATCTGATTGCCGCGCGATCTATCGGAAGAAAATTACACTCGGACGGTGGCGGGAAATGCAATCTCAAGCATTTTTGTTTGTTTCAATTAGTGTAGGTTGTGTAAGCACGTGAACGTGATTTCTACAATGAATAGAAATCTTGAAATATGAGAGGTTAGTGATCTTAGTGAGGTTAGGTTGTTTATAATGCTGGAATACAAAAAAAGAATTTAAGCAGAAAACAGTTTGGTTATTTGACTAACCGTGCGATTTAATCGCACGGGATCTCACTAGTTTAAATTATTTTGCCAAATCAAAGAAGGTAACAAACAAAAACTCTGTGCCTTGGGGGACCGTGCCCCCATTGCCAACCCCCCCAGATCCGCCGCTGTCTTCATTATCACCTAATCATTAAATCACTCATACAGTGCAGGCCTGACAATAGGACTTAAGAACTGCCATCTTAGTAAAAAATCAAATGAGCACCGATCAACACATGATCATCCTTTCTTGATCGGAAAGACTCCGACAATACAACGAGACGCAGATATCGGATAAACCCGTTTGAGCTACAGCAAGAAGAAATGTTGACTAGTTATTAACTTATTCTGGGTTTTAACATATCTCTTATCGTTAAGAATATGGAGACAACATAAAATCTACTCTTACATTTAAAATATTCTCCTGAATGCTTATGTATTAAATTATTTTTAGTAATCTAGTATTCGTGCTCTTTGTAAGACAGCTCTGCATAATTTCAAGTAGTGATCAGTGTCCTGCTCTTTTTGTCATGGATATAATATAATATGTTAATATAAAACCGTGAATTAGTATTGTATTGAATGAGTAATGTAATGCTACGGCAGAAATCGGCAACTTTTCGGTACAGGAAACTAATATTGAGGGGTCATGGTATAGAAAAAATGGAGAAATATTGTTCCTTATTAGTAAATTACTTTCTCCAACACGTTGTGTAGGCAGAATTCACGATTTGTGAGTCCTTGATATCGATAAAGGTTTTTCCGTCCGTCCACGGTCAACAATCCTGCACTGAAACGCAAGTTTGAAACATATGAAATCTGCATAGTTTACTTGGAAGTTTAGCTGAAGCCTCAACAGTTTCAAAATTTTCCCATGAATGGCTCAATTTTTTTTTGTTTAACTTCGTCCTCGGATGGCACAAAAAACGCTTAGGGGTGAAGTCCCATTTTCATTAAACTTTCCGAATTTTTCGAAAACTGTTTAAGTTAGAAAAATTGCGAGAAAGTATATACTACTGTTGGGCACCATTAGTTGAATGATAACTCAGCATTCGCTTGTCTTAGGACTATATTTGGGCGCTCGAATTCATCATCGATAACCCGCCAGTCTATTCATGGAATGGGCGATTGTCCTTCCCTTCGTCGAATCGCGTTTCCCCACAGCGCCGTCGAGTGGGCGCCTGTGCCGAACGTGCCTCGAGAGGAAGCGAGGCGGGCGCCGCGTGCATTTGGCTCCGCCGTCGCGCTTCCGTATGCGGCGCGCGCCGCGGGAGTGGATTGCGAGTGGGAGGGGCGGGGGCGGGGGAGGAGAGGGAGTGGGAGTGGGTGTCGCAGAAGCACTGTGACTCACCGCGCATACCTGTCGCCTGCGGCTCGACGGCGGCGCGCGCCTGGGTGAGGCGCGCGTGCAGATTTCTCCGCTTTCAACGGCTTTCTGCCTCGGGAACGAGGAACATTGGCGATTAATACTTGTTTGACTGGGAGTCGCCCGGTAATGCGTTAATTCTAGAGGCAGGGGCAGCTAGTTATTTGTAATGATTACTCTACATCCAAAAATTCCTCTTGCATGACTTGAGTCTGCCTAGGTTACTTTCATTTCTCAGCTCATTGGAAATTAGTAAAACAGATGATAATCGAAAAAAATTATAAGACCTTGGAATGTTAATAAATTGGATAAATTGTTTTATATGAATTTAATAAATTGATGATATTCGTAACGTATCATCTCACGATACTTTTTTCGTAAATAACTATTTTTCAATAGTGTTATGTTCAAGAAGACAATAGGATTCCGCGAAACCGCGAAGATTTAAATGTATTGACATAACTTTAAATATAGTGACATTTAATATCCATATGCTTCATTTGTATAATTATTTTCGTGAGTCATAATCGCAACATATTTTACTTGAGGTAAATATTTGTACAAATCAGATGCAAAAGAACGATCCGCGCATGAACTCCAGACCTGCTATTATCACTCAGTTCTGCTACCTTTGAGCCCTAATGCAAAAGTGAAGGCGAAGACGAAACATTGGCTACTATCAAAGGACAGCAGAGGCAAAAAGCACCATTATTGCTCATCTCAATGATAATGGACTAGGGGCGTCCGACCAAAGAGCGCGCGAACGACCTTCGATCGCTTTCGCACGAGCGGCGTGCTTCGCGAGCCGATGAAAAACTTCCAGATAGCAGTGATGAGTAAACTTCACGAGAAAGCTCTGAATTGGTTAGAGAAAAACCTTTGCTATTTGGTGAACGTTTTAAAGTGAATTTTGAATGTATCAAAACGTACAAACGACAATAGTTAAACTATAAGCAATGTTCATCGTACAAAATGGAAGAAGTACTACCCCCGTAACAACCCCATGCTAATGACACCCCATTCCGTTCATTTATGGGAGAGTTTTTGGCTGCTTTCAAGTCGTGGGAGGTGTTGGAACTTGGACATATATCTACTTTGGACCTAGGCTAATTCTAGCTCTGCCCAGTGAGATATAGTACAAATACTACTGTATTCAGTTCATAAAACTGTTAATCGTGGTCGCTTTGAAGTTTAATTTGTTTATTTTACAGGTCAACTGCAGTAGAACTTGTTAGAAACGTAAAATCACCTGTGAAAACTAAATATTTATTAGTTTCTCTTAATTATAGAGCAAAAATACGCAAGATCACATTTGAAATGAAAGCAATTCCTGTTTCGGTATTGTTTTAAGAATAGAACAAAATGTTTGAAATAAAGCTCATTCTTACCTCAAAAAGGCAAAAAAGACACTTCAACGTGACGATGTGTTGTACATTGAACCTATCAAAGCTCTTGTACCTTGGATAGGTCCGACGTACAATACTTCCCAAATTACAGTACTATTGTATTTAATGTAATCTATTTTACGTGTAGCATTACAACTAAATGTGAAATACCGTTGTCCTGAAAATTTTATTTTCAGAAAAAATAAAATGCATCGAAATGCAATCTGTGTCAAGAGAAAACTTGTAGTCAAGGAGGACATTGAAAAGACCATATCTGTGAGTTTGAAAAAGTATTGCAATTTGTGATTATTTTTATTGTATTATTATTACAATTTAATTATTTAATATTAATTATTATTTATTATTAAAATAAAATTATGACGTGCAATTCATGAAAAAGAATCTGAATTTTCAAAATTATGCGAAGGAAGATACTACCATATGTGCAATCGACAAGAATGATGATTTAATGGAACTTCCAGATCCAGTTCGTACTGGAAGCTTCGATAGCTTCAAAAGTTTACATTTGAAATTGATTTATCCAGTGTTTGTTAACTTATTTTTGAAAATTTACTATAGACTGTGTTCACCTGAAAATATTAATTATGTTTTATTTCCTCTTAAGACATTGTTTATTTAAAAGTTAATAAATAACATTGTTCCGCCTAATGAGTTGTCATATTCCCAACATAATCATGAACGGTCCCAGGTACAACATACCTAGGTCCCAGCTGTAACACCTGTGTTGTACCTCGATCCTAATTACACTTTTTTTAAGACTGCAAATAAATCAATGATGTAAGACTACATGCTTGAAAAAATAAATGTGGTGTATAAAAATCTAGGGTCTCCAGAATTTTTTTCTTTTTTCATTTTTTGTCCCTAAACGGCAAAATTAAAAATACAAACATGAAAATGAGTCCGACGTACAACTCCTTCCCTAAACTATGTAGCAAGGAGTTAAATCGGTTTCATACGTGATGCTGAGTTTGTTGACGGCGAACAGAGACCCACCCCGTTGTTGTTAATAACAAACTTTTGAGGTCGTCACTGTCAGGAGATTACAAAGGGACCCTTGCAATAACGCATGTTCACGAGAGAATGGAACTGTATATTGTACAACGGAAGGACCTGAGTTCGAGTCCCGACAATGGCATACTTTTGACTCCAGCTGCTTAGCTGGGTTGGACACCATTGCCAAAAGATAATTCTACATTAGCCGCACCAAAAGACAGCACTGTATATGATAATAAACGGAATATTTAAAATGTTAGTATAAAAGGGTAATTATAACGCAGAAAATGCTACTTTCTTCAAAGGAAAAACATTTTACCCAGCAATGTACCGTGCTACGGCACCACTAAGAGCTCTTGTGTTAGACGCTAATTCTGCTGTTAACCCGGGAGAGGTGGCAAGGGGTCTTTTGTGACACCACGTATCTTTGTTTAGCTGCAGGGCTATTTTTTGCGACAAATAGGACAAATTGTTAAGAAAAGCCACTCCAATGTGCAGTGCATTGTAAGAAAGTTAGAGGAAGGTTCTAAGAAACATTTGCTACGAAAACCAATGGAACGTAGTTTGAATGAACGTGAGGAACGATTTGTACTTCAAGTTCGTAAAAACCCTCTGTTAAGTGCTTCTTAATTATGTGTCAGTAGAAAATATATCTAAAACGATGTCCTGTCCTTAATTTAGAGAGTTGTGGATTTCAGTTCTACTTGTACGAGTTTGTATCTACGTACTCCCAAGACCGACAATACCAGTTTTAAAAATAGAAGTGGTTGGTTATATTTTTCCTTTAATTTTCAACTTAACATCAAAGAGCATGATTTATGGTCATGGAGAATGCGTTATCAGCTTACTTGGTACCTGGCAAGGCATGTGAATAAATATATTATTCTCACATTCATGTAGAATGGTCAGTTTTCAAAACTGAAACTGATAAGAATCAGATGCATTGACTTTTAGGTGGGCAGAAATTAGAGAGAACAGGTGACATTAGAGAGAACTGTGAATCAGAACAGGTGTAGGCGATCTCGCTTCTCCTTCCATGCAAAATGTCGGTGATGTGTTGAAACTCTTACTTCTGGCGACTAACATTTTATCCCTTATGAAAGATTCACAGTTAATAAGTTCTGTCCTTACAAAGAGAAATTACCATGCGTCTCCATTTCCGAAATGCAAGACAAAATTCTCCTGTAACTTTATAGTGAAACATTTAGAGCCCTTTTGATAGTAATTGAAAAGTAACCCCTCTTAGGGTAAATATTTCCTTAAAATCGTGACAACGATAAAAATTTCAGAGACCGCAGATTGAAGCATAACGAATGAGTATCGTCTGCTTTATCGACAATTTGACGAATCGTATATCCTTTAACTTCGTGATTTCTTTTTTTAATCACTAAAATCTAAACTTTACTCTCTATGCATTCAATCGCGCTTAGTAAAATTTAGGCTCTTTGACTGTGGGATATGAGCCTTGATTCATTTTCCACTTCAATTACAAAATCCATGAGGAAACTTCATTCTAACCGTTTGAATCTAAATGATTACTTTTCATCAAAATTCGCCCTTTCTGTCTATCTCGACACTAAAACTTTATTTCATAATTTCTTAGTAAAAAAACATTGCATCATTCTTCGTGCTTTAACATGAAGTTGAAATTATTTCGGGGAATTTTCAAATGAATGAAGTTTGATTTCTTAATTAATTACAGTTTTATCAATATGTTATTGATAAATTTTCTAGAAAGTTCATATTTCATTTAATGGGCGTTAACAATGAACGACTTATAAAACTGCCAAACATGCTCAGTCTGCTATCATTTCCTTATGTTCGCTTCAGTTTTGTATTTCTGTGTATCAAATGGGTGGCTAAACAATTACTGATAAGTTGTAATACGTCATGCAAATAAAACTTGACCCTTTTCTCATGATATACGAGTGTGTTAAATCCTTTCACATGATGTTTTTCCTCTCTTCTACTTAGAAACCTATAGGAAAGGCATGGTAAAAGTTCTCGCATTTATTTTCTCTCCTTAGGAGTGTGACCTCCATTGCATACTTGAAATCGTGTGTTAGTATTACGTTAAGAGTAAAAGCAGAACAAAAAATATAAATCCGTCGATTAATCAAAGAAAAAATATTTTTCTGTTGGTTTAAGAATATGTAGGCTCTGAATAATGCAAGCGATTGACGTTTTCACATCTGTATTTAATAGGGCAAATAAAATGAATGTGTTTTAATTAACCGCTGAACTTTAATCTGTTATTTTGAATATTTTTATGATATTCTTTTAACCTAACACTTTAGTTCTATCCGCTGTATTTATTCAATACTTGCAATAAGTTTTATTCTTTTTATGACATGTCCTTCATGGCGTCTATTTGTTTTTATTTTTAGGGGATTCGGCAATAAAAACGTCCACTTCAAATATTCTGTACACAGTTAAAAATATTGAGATGGAATTTTCATCAAACAATTCCAGAAATAGGGGCTTATCAATTATTAGATATTTGATAGCTCTGGGCATTATCTGCTGTCACTGCAAGGCCTCCGTATGGTTCGAGTCCCGACGATGGTAGGATTTTGAATACCAGCTACTTAGCTAGGTCGAATTCAGCCGCTGTCTGGAGGAGAATTTTAGCGGTCGGTTGCTCAGATCGGTAGTTTTCCTTGATTTCTCCGATTTACCAAGCGAATGCCAGAGCAGTGCCTTAACATGTGGGCCACGAACCGCGCGCGATCTTTTTTTTTCTTTTCCTTGTCCTATCCTCAGCCCTTATATACACACACACTTGCTCACATGCACTCCCACACTTGTCGGGAGACCAGTTGGGGCTTAGAGCTTGTCCCGGCTGGGGCGATGCCGCGCTGGTAGGCCTACACCTGGTTGGGGGAAACCCCCCCAAGCCGACGTAGGTCTTCGCCGAATCTCGTCATCCAGCGGGCGAAGATCACCGCCACATCCTGCGATAAAAATACACTACATTTACGGGATTAATGATCTTAGCTATAGAAATCGCTAATCAATCAATGAACGAAGAGGAGTAACAGCCCGGCCACTCTCCCTTCTCCTCAGTGCGGGCCCGCTCTCCGGGCAGGGCCCGCGCCGCAGCCACGCGACGACAGCGCCCGAGCGGGGCACAGTGGGCCGAAAAGGCCAAAAGTAATGCCATTGTTTTCGGATTAATCAATAGCAATATCTCAGGAAAATAACACTTTTCTTCGTGGTTCCATCTTACTCTGCAACTATATTCCGCCATGGAATTCGACATATTAACGCCTTCATCAGTTTCAACAATAATAAGATATTTTTATCAGAAACTGTACGATAATTCAACAGAGAACCATTCCACTAGCCACCTCTTCCAGATAATCTCGATCATCTCTAACTAATGTTGATAGTTTTTACACTGACACTGAGAAGTAAGGCATTTTATCGCGCATGATGTAGGTCCGGCACTTTTCTAGATAATAATTTTCTATTTTATGTTTTTTACAAATACACCGTTTCATTTCGGTCTTAAGGAAATGTTCTACGCTTAACATTAAAAACCAAAAAAAAGTGATTTTTACATAATTTTTGTAAAAAGAAATACCCCCGTTCCCCTTCCTCATCCCTTAAACCAGAATGTAAGTGCGCACTATTTCAGTTTCAGTAAAAGTCCTCAAAACTTTGAGGAAATGCACCATAACGCATCAAAAGCCCTTAAAAGAGCTTTTCAAATGCCTTTGAAATTTCCCATCAACTTCTAATTGCGATATCGGATTTACTGAAAAAGATTAATTGAAGATCAAAATTGAAAACACCGCTCAAAACCAAATTTGCGACATAATAAGAACATGTGCGTGTAAGTAAATGGCGAGGATAGGTCTGGGAAGAGGAAGAAAGGAGGACGAAGGAAAGATCGCGCAGGATCCCCAGTCGGGGCAAGCTCTAAGCTCCAGACCGGTCTCCCGGTGTGTGCGGTAGTGTATTGCATGGTAGTGTGTTGTTTGTGTGTTGTGTGTGTGTTTGTGTGTTGTGTGTGTGTGTGTGTTTGTGAGTTGTGTGTGTTTTGTGTGTTGTGTGTGTTTGTGTGTTGTGTGTGTTTGTGTGTTGTGTGTGTTTGTGTGTTGTGTGTGTTTGTGTGTTGTGTGTGTTTGTGTGTTGTGTGTGTTTGTGTGTTGTGTGTTGTTGTGTGTTGTGTGTGTTTGTGTGTTGTGTGTGTTTGTGTGTTGTGTGTGTTGTGTGTTGTGTGTGTTTGTGTGTTGTGTGTGTTTGTGTGTTGTGTGTGTTTGTGTGTTGTGTGTGTTGTGTGTTGTGTGTGTTTGTGTGTTGTGTGTGTTTGTGTGTTGTGTGTGTTTGTGTGTTGTGTGTGTTTGTGTGTGTTGTGTGTGTTTTGTGTGTTGTGTGTGTTTGTGTGTTGTGTGTGTGTTTGTGTGTTGTGTGTGTGTTTGTGTGTTGTGTGTGTGTTTGTGTGTTGTGTGTGTGTTTGTGTGTTGTTGTGTGTGTTTTGTGTGTGTGTTGTGTGTGTTTGTGTGTGTGTGTGTGTATTGTGTGTGTGTTGTGTGTGTTTGTGTGTTGTGTGTGTGTTGTGTGTGTATTGTGTGTGTGTGTGTGTGTTTGTGTGTTGTGTGTGGTGTTGTGTGTTGTGTGTGTGTTTGTGTGTTGTGTGTGGTGTTGTGTGTGTGTTTAGTGTGTGTTGTGTGTTGTGTGTGTGTGTGTGTGTGTTTGTGTGTTGTGTGTGTGTTGTGTGTGTTTGTGTGTTGTGGTGTGTTGTGTGTGTGTGTTGTGTGTTGTGTGTGTGGTTGTGTGTGTGTTTGTGTGTTGTGTGTGTGTGTTTGTGTGTGGTGTTTGTGTGTTTGTGTGGTGTTTGTGTGTTTGTGTGTGTTTGTGTGTGGTGTGTGTGTGTGTTGTGTGTTGTGTGTGTGTTTGTGTGTGGTGTTGTGTGTTTGTGTGGTGTGTGTGGTGTTTGTGTGTGTGTGTGTGCGTGTTGTGTGTGTGCGTGTTTGTGTGTGTGCGTGTTGTGTGTGTGCGTGTTGTGTGTGTGCGTGTTGTGTGGTGAGTGTTGTGTGTGTGCGTGGTGAGTTTTGTGTGTGCGTGGTGAGTTTGTTGTGTGTGGTGTGGTGAGTTGTTGTGTGTGTGTGGTGAGTTGTTGTGTGTGTGTGTGTGTGGTGAGTTGTTGTGTGTGTGTGTGTGTGGTGAGTTGTTGTGTGTGTGTGTGTGGTGAGTTGTTGTGTGTGTGTGTGTGGTGAGTTGTTGTGTGTGTGTGTGTGTGTGTGTGGTGAGTTGTTGTTGTGTGTGTGTGTGGTGTGTGTGGTGAGTTGTTGTGTGGTGTGTGTGTGTGGTGAGTTGTTGTGTGTGTGTGTGTGTGTGTGGTGAGTTGTTGTGTGTGTGTGTGTGTGTGGGGTGGTGAGTTGTTGTGTGTGGGTGTGTGTGGGTGGTGAGTTTGTTGTGTGTGGTGTGTGGGTGTGGGTGGTGAGTTGTTGTGTGTGGTGTGTGGGTGTGGGTGGTGAGTTGTTGTGTGTGGTGCGTGGGTGTGCGGGGTGCGGTGCGGTGCGGTAAGGGGGTGAGGAAAGGCTAAGGAAGAGAAAGGAGAATTCGGGCGCGGTCCGTGGCCCATTTGTTAGAGTACTGCTCCGGCATTCACTTAGTGTTGATCGAAGAAATCACGGAAAACTATCGATCAGATCAGCTGGCCGCTAAAGTTCTCTCCAGACAGCGACTGAAATTCGACCTAGCTGACATGCTAGTGTCAAAAATCCTGCGACCATTGGGACTCGAACCTGGCTCTGCTCTCAGAGACTCTGCAGTGTCATCTGTCGATGGCCTAAGCCTCCTCTTCGGGGTTCGGCCCATTGTGCGCCGCATCCGCCAGGTTTTCCCGCAGCAGCGCGCGGCCTTCGCGGCCCTCCCGCGTGGCGGGGCGTGGCGTGGCGTGGCGGGGCGGGGCGGGGCGGGGGCGTGGCGGGGCGGGGCGAGGCGGGGCGGGGCGAGGCGGAAGCTCTTAGGAACCGCAAAGGTCACCGAAATGCTGGGCCGCGCAACGTGATTTTCTGGGCGCACGGAATGGGTAATTGGTTTTAGTGGAATATGGTAGTTATGCTTATTATGCTACTTAGGAATGCATAGAAATATTTCCGGTGATAGAATTTCCTAAATAAAATTACTTAAAGTACACAAAGCAATCAAACCAGCATAATATTTACATATTACTTAAGACAAATTTACAAAACTAATAGTTTAAAGTTTAATAATAGTTTAAAAATAAAAAATAAAATAAAAACAATTATAATAATGTAAAATAATTATTTTGAATGTTAACATATTCTTAAAAAATACAATTTGTTTAATGTAGTTTTAAAATTTTTGACATTCTGAGGAAAAGTCTCATTTTTTTACGCGAAATATGCAAAAACATATAGTTAATAGATGTTGGGAAAAATAAAATTACTTCTGAACATTCACATCATATCATCATTTATATAATGGACATATTTAAGGAAGGCCTTCGTCGAATATAAAAACAATATTTTTTTAACTTAGTAAAATTCTGTCTACTTTAATTTTGTAAAGAACATAAATTATGAAGATACATGCAAAAAAAACAAGAAATAACACCTTTAAACAGTCTCTCTGCCTGCAGCTCACCGCCCCCCCCCAATACTTCAGGATGTTTAGTATAATTTGTGGTAGGTACAAGAAAAAGAAACAAAAAAACAATCATGCCAAGTTTCAATACTTCGTGATTTTTTTCCATCGATCGCCAGTTTTTTGGGTTAATTTGACTGGGCTATAGGTACCCCTTGAGCCCAACATATATTTTGAGGGATTAGAAGAGAATTTGGAAAAATGGCAAAAGAAGAGGAAGTTAGAGGAAGGAGGAAGATTTGTTCTTCACACATGCAAATATTATTGACTTCATGGCGTAAGTTGTGAGGAATGAATAGAGCGTTAAGATTAGAAAAGTGGTGTGTATTCAGCGTACAGAAGAGAAAGATGATTTGAAGTAGAGAATTGGGGGGCAGATTTAAAGGGAAATGCAATGGAAGGATGCCAATATGAAACAGGTAAAATAACATAAGTACCTGAGGCATGTCATAAGGAGTATCAGGGCACATAGGGACGGATCAAGGCGGGATAGTTAAGAAAGGTGTGGGGATATCCAGAGAAGATTTTATATCAACTCGGACAGTGGGATGATGATTTTTGATAAATTTTTAGCATTTTGACGTGTTGGCAAATATTTGGGGATGGATGGAAAGAAAGAAGGTGGAAGGACGTAAATATTCCCGAGATGGTATTGGATTAGAAAGGAGTACGCCGTAGGCTACATGGTGATAGTAAAGACAAATTGAGGGGAAATGATCTAGAAGGATAGAATAGTTATAAGATATGAGGAGATGGTAGAAGCGGGATAAGGCATAACAAGATTGTATTGGGAAGAAGTAAAAAAGGGTAAGGTTATAAAGTCGATGTGGGATAAGGAAAGTCAAGATTTTAATAGAGAAAGAGAATTCCCGAATGGAGGGATAGAGATGTGAAGAAAATCTTAAGGAAAAGAGATGAGGAGTAACAACAGCAAGATGCGTTAGATAAAATGCGCAACTCTATATATAACAGGTTGTACAAAGGTAACAAGTCTGAATAGGCGAAGGTATTTAAATGAAATAAGAAAAGAAAATAGCAGGATAAAGATAACGAGATTTACATTAGGTAATGAGCTTGAACGAGTTGGCAGGAAGTATTAGGTTGACTGAGGAAGAAGGAAATGTAGAATATGTTACAGAGGAGGAAGATATTGGAGCAGGTAACGGAAGGGTGTAGTAGGACGTGGGAGGGCAGAATAGATAGGAAGCATAAAGTTAAACAGGTCCTACAGGATGATGGGAGAGAGGAAAGAGATGAATGAAATTGAGGAAAGAAGAAATGGGCATGGAATAATGAAGGAAATAAGGTTAATGGAAAAAGTTTTTAAAGAAAGTGTAAAAAGCACGGATGCTAAAAGTATAGTGGTAAACGATTGTGAATAAAGTATGTAGAGAAGAGAACACAGGAATTACGTGTTTATGAAAATTATTAACATAAGATTAGGTTACGAAAGCAAGTACTAGCGTAAGATGTGAAGAAGTTAGTAAATATGTTTTAATTAGCATGAATAAGATTTATGAATGTTACTAAGATTTCAATTGTATCTCCGAGAAGAAAATTTTGGAATAAACTTGAACTCCAACTTCACCGTCATTTAGATGGACAATTTAGTTTATGGTAGTCATTAAGCACTTTGTTCTGAAAATTCGGCGTCCTCACAATTCATTACATCTGGCCTTCCGGATGTAATTATGAGCACGAAGCGCTCTCGCAAGTTCCATTTGACGGTGATTCTAAGGCACATTCTCTGGTCGAAATCTTTCTAAAGAAACTTTTGTTAAGGTGGGCTTTCTAAGGGAAATCTTACATCAATGGCTCTCCACGGTTCGGCTGTTTTGTTTGTTTGTTGTTTTTTCATTCACAAAAATATACTTAATGCCAATACAATTAGCTTCATGGGTTCGTAGTTTTATTTGGTTGTGTTGAGCTTTGGCTATTGTATATATTGGTGCAGAAAGAACATTTAACTTTCTTTGTTATTTCTGCTATTTCTCGATAAGTCTGATATAGAAAGAGCGTTATTAGACGCGCGTCCATGTCAGAAGGACATCTAGTTAAAGTTGTGTTCTTCTCAAATCATGTGACGCCACACCGCGTTGTGGGCGGGGCTCATGAATGCTTCCGAGGAAGCAGCTTCCTGTGATTTGTACACCTGTCCTCAGACGTTTATTGCCAATCATTCCTTTTGCACTTTAACTTCTGTTGGCATAATCTTTGCAATTTCCACCGTTTGAAATGATACGATAAAAACCTGTCATCCTACTCGAGATGTTTCATAGAAAACAACTATTACAATATTTTAAAGTCAGTCGCGCAAAGGTATATTGCACAAAATAACTTAAATATTAGAAAACGGGAATTCTGAGCATTATTATTTCCAGGACTCTCATCACTTCCGTAATCCCTGGCTGTAGTAACCATCCCATTCATGAAACCACAGACACAACTTGAACAGTTTATCCTGCGGTTTCTCCTGGTAGAAGGAGAGTTCTGCATATTTCATGTGTTACGTGAAACTGTCATCTTTCCCACGTTTCACCACGACTTGCGTAAGTCTTAATGTTTGCACATATAACTCAACACTGCAGCATAGTAGTAGATAATGTTCTTCTGGTTTTGTGTATGTCCACTGTATGCGTCTATTTTACAAGGGAAAGGTTTTTAGATGCTCAGTGGATAAATATGCGTATGTATTTGAAAACCAAGATGACAATGCGTCTGTGTAATTCAACACTTCTACAAACTATCATATTTCACGACATACCTAAATTACCATTTATCCTTTGAATCTTGTCTTCTGGTAGAAAGATAAAAAGCGGGCAATAATTTTATAAGCCGATGAAAATTAAATCGTGTGATATAGTTGATATTTATTCAACAAGCAAACATGAATCTCGTTACTAAAAATGCTATTTAATTAACATTGTTTCGTTATCATTAACATTAACAAGCCTATTTTCACTACTTAAAAATCCTCAATACCCGAGCGTATTTCAACTCAACCAAACTCAGTCCAACCAATCTGTTTATCATATCAGTATCGAGAAGTTGTGCGAGGTTTTTTAGAAGATGCTACATTTATTACCCAAATCGGAAGGCATGTGAGCAGATTTTAGAGAAGCCGTAAGAAATGACCAGAGCCACCCCCACCTGCCGCTCGCCAGATGAAGGTAAAGTGCTAGTTCATCTATTTAACATTACTTTTCCTTTTTTAAATTGTTTGTTTATTTATTTGCCTAAGAGCAAATTAGATTTATTGTTAAAGCAATGCACGCATTTAGTCAGACTCATTTTCTCTTATCTTACAGCCCTTCAAACTGGCTGGGTCTCTTGCTGAACAAAAGCACCTGGCGAAAATCTTCAGTTAAGTGAATGATTGCAAAGGAAGTCAGCACGTTTAGGGCTTCCTGGACTGTGTCTACCAATAGTATGTTTCGTAGGCAACGAAGGAAAATTCGTTTCTAGAGCTTAACTGGTCGTTTTCCTAAAGCCCCGTTAGAGGGAACGGCAAAGGAAGC